>RJWT010031524.1:0-14364 GCA_004365215.1 Cuniculus paca | reverse complement strand
ATTAATTTACATTGTATGTGTGAGCTAAGATTTTGAAGTGATTGTGATTTCTACAATACCAAGGATTGTAAAATTCAGTAGTTCTCATTTCGAAACACTTTTAAAACGAGCTTTACACAATCAATTTTCACATCAAGAATATCCTACATGGAGGCTAAAACAGAGCATGACTTCAAAATCATGAAATGGCCTACCTGTGAGTCAGTATGGAGTTCAGGGTTTCTAGGGCAAAAGATACACAATCAGAGAGTGGGAGGTGTGTAGCTTAAATTATGTCTGGTCATATTTCCATGAGAAACCTTTTATACATTCTTTCAATAAAATTGATACAGGACATAATTAAAAAAATAATTTTATGACAACCTACTATGTGAGTTTGGACAAAAATTATCTATCAAATAACATTAAGTGTAACTATAATGTAAGCAGACAGATTTTTCCCACTTGTATTTGAATAGATAATTTCAATGGTTATTTTATGAAAGGAAAGGGGTCACCAGAATCACAGAAAAGTCTTTCTGGTCATCTAATTAAAAGTTGAGAATCACTTGCATGTAGGCATTTTGATGTGTTTGCTAAAAATTTGTCTTTATAGTAACAAGTTTTATATATTATATATTTATATTTATATAAATATGTTATATTTATATAACATTATATAATATATATTTTATTTATATATGTATTTTATATATATATTTTTTATATTTTATATGTATATATTTTTTTTTTCTGGTACTGGGAATCAACCTCAAAACCTTGTGCTTGCCAGGCAGACTCTGTGCCACTGTGCTACATCCCTGGCCCTTTGAGCTATATTTTTATTTTCCCAATTACCTAGAAGAAAAAACACCTCAATTTATATTTGGCACTGTGTTTAGGCCAAAGTGTGTTAGCTTGTGAATTTTCACACCATTTCAACCATTTTCCCATCTTTCATTTTTTTCTTTTTCTTTACTTTTTCTCTTTTGGAAGTGGGATATCTACTGTGGTCATCAAATCATCAGCATCTTCATGACACCCTTTCTAGATTCCTCACTGAGCTTAGTTATACAGAAACATCACAAAAGTATGCATAGATGCCCACTTCATACTTTGTAACAGTGAACCTAGGAGGCCTGTACTGAAAGATAGTCTCAGAATAGTAATTTGAAAGAAGCAAAAGATTACACACAAAGAATCTATCAGTGTATGAGTTAAGACTGATTTGTAACTTTCTGTGGATTATGGTGACTTTAAGTATTTTTTTCTACAAAACAAAAAGTTCGAAAGAAGGGCGAGCACTTCATGCCTTCTGATTTGTGTTGTCTTGTTAAACTGTTTTTTTTTTCTTTTTTCTCATGCTCAAAGATTGTTTTAGCATCTTCAGACATAGCATCAGCTTTGCACTCAGAAGGGCAAGACTGAGAGGCTAAGTGGAAGAGCCAGCGGAGTTTATTTCTTCCTCTTCCTTCCTCTCCTAGTCTTCCTCCTTCATCTCTTTCTTTTCCTTCTTTTCTACCTGCTTAGAAAACAGTGGCTCTTGGAGAAATTCTACCCAGTAGATGTTGATTGGTAACTCATTATTCCCAATTTGTATCATGACCACCTTTGATAGCAAGAAAAGCTAGATGATGGAACGATAAAACTTCAGTCACAGTTGGTGCACTGTTGGTGAAGAAGAAGAGAAAATGGACAGGAACACTGTCTAACCTGAATGACTCATGCCTTTACCACTATTTTACTTTTCTTTTAAGTTCAGTAACCCAATGCACTCAACATAGCTGTCATCTTGTGCTACGTTGTTGCGTACACAAGTGAATGTTATTCCTGATGATCAAAGAGGACATCTTATTCTTCATTACTCAGTTGTATTTTTTTCTCATTTTTCATTTCAAATCCTTCTCTCTCTTTTGGATATCAATGATTTTTGATGTATTTTTAATGAATTTTGAGTATATATGAATCATTAGAACATTTAATGCTAACCACCAAATAAAAATTCTCAAGGATTTTATACTGGGAACTAAATTACTAGTCCATGTTATAATACTTCAAGGTCATTACTTCAGCATGGAAAATGTGAATATCATTTTCATTACCAGATACACATTGGACTTAAAGCAGGACTGAAGTCCTTTTAATAATTATACCAGGAGTCAGAGCAAAAATTTCATGTCTGAAAAACTTTAGGATTGTGATTTATTCCAGATATTAGTTAGGTGTTCACATAATCAGAGGATTAAGTTCCACTTTCCTTTTATAAATGTTTGTTAGAATTAATTTTACTTATTGCAATAAAAACTATTTTATCTTTGACTTAAAAAGAAATCTGTATCTCATGGTATGGCACAATGCTGGAAGACAGTGAGTCAAAATAAATAAATTTTGAAAGAATAAATGACCTTGAGCCAGTTCCCAAGCATCTCCATAGTATAATTTCCTCACTGGTAAACATATATATGATATTTCTTAGCTGTTTGGAGAAATGAAATACATTGATTTGGGACTAGAAAGGTGTAAGTTTGAGTTTTTGAGTTTTATCTCCATAATCTGCCATCTTATAGAAACTATAAAATTAACTTTCTAAAGAATGCATTAATAAATTCATTCATTCAATTGTATACCAGGGACTGCTCTAGATCTTAGAAATGTTGGATAGGAAAAAAAAAAAAACTTCTTGCCTAGTGGTCCACCATCTAGCATGAGAGATGAAGAACAGTGCACGATAAACAATTTCTTTACATTCCTGGTGGGTTGGTAAAGTCTGTTTCCCAGTGTTATTGCAGGGATTCATTCCTTAGGTATCTATATCTGACTTTCTTTACAGTGTTCAAAAATTTTTTTAAATATAAAAATGATCTATTAAAATTTTAAAGGATTTCAACCACTAGTTTTTTAGTTCTCTTAAAAACAAACAGAACTAGTAGCATGTTTAACCCACCTGAGTGAGCTTAATTGATTATCTGTAAGGGAAGGCTGTGCTGGGAATCCCAAAGACCACCCCCAGGTTCAGTGGTTCACTAGGAGGACTCACAGGATACAGCATGTAGCCCTACTCCTTGCTATGATTTAACACCAACCACAGAACGAGGCAAAACAAAATCAGAAAAGGAGAAGGGCGCATGTAGTAATGTCTGGATGGTACCAGGGGCAAGCTTCCAAGGGCTTTCCTCCACCAGAGTCACATAGGACTCACTTATTTCCCCTGGCAACAAGCTGTGACTACACCTTGAAATGCTGTCCATAAGGGAAACTCATTAGGTACTTGTGCAAAGTTTGCACTGGAAACTGATCGTGTAAGCATCCTCTATATTGGCATCTACCCAGATTTCAGATTCCCAGAGGGAAGTAAAATGTTCAGCCTAAATCATATTTTTTATTTAAAGTTGGGACAAAGTGAATCACTCTTCTCAGTTAGGAAATACTATGAATCCTTCAAAAGTCCTAGTTTTCAGAAGACAGACAAGGGTAAACCTAGCAAACATGCCTATCTATGCTCAGCAGTCTCAGGCTGCTAGGTTAGTTTTTCTACACCATGTCTAGGAGCTTTGGCTGAGAAAGATGCCTGGTCTTTGAGGGATTCTTTGCACTGTTCACTAAGGAGATGCTTGAGAGGGGCGAGCTAAAGCCAAGAATACACTGGGATGCTACCTCTTCTTTCTACTTTTATAGAAAAAGGGTGAAGGCTTGGGTAATTCATTGCTTTATTATATCATTAGTTTGTCTTCATTTTTTAATTTTGCTGCTCATTACAGTTTTCATCACAGAGTAAGACAAGGTGATTTAAATTCTTTTATACACAAGAGAACTTTAGCTGAAAAATCACTCTATCTTGTTTTCCTATGTTTTACATGAATTGGGGCCTGCAATGTAAAGGGTACCTCTATGAAACTGTTTGAAAAAGATGGGAGATCTGTTTATAAGGGTTACTCCTTAGATCATTCATCCTGTAAGTTTAATGTTTAGTATTTTGAGATTTTTGTCAAATAATATGCATTTAGGGGAGCTGAATTTTTAAACAAATCGCTTCAACATACTGAACTGCCTGGACGTTACAGAACTTAGAAAATATTCTGGTATGGGCTGAGGATTTAGCTCAGTGGCATAAGCATTTGCCTGGCAAACGCAAAATCATGAGTTTCAATACCTGGATCTTCTGGATTTCTTGTGACAATGTGGGACGTGTACTTTCAGTTTAGTTGCTGCTGTTGAACTAGTGGAGTTTCTAGTTGCTGGATATAATTACGCAACCAAAAATAAAGCCTTACACCTCTCTAAACAAAGCAAGAAATAATAAAAGCAAATGTATCAAAATACAACCTCATTGTATTTTTCTTAAGATACTGTTGGTTTTATTTTGAGACTATGGCTAGATGGCATTTATCCAAGAAAGTGAGTGATTATTGTACTGAGCAAAAAAGAAGTGCGTGGGAATAAAATATTTAAATTGCTGCTTTCCTTGCAGTCATAATAGTTCTTGTAACTGGTAGGACAATAATATTTAGAATTCAAGGATATTATTTTCTATATTAAAATACTCTGAGGTCTGCAACATTCTGCATTTGCAGTTCTTTGAAACAGGATGACAATAAACTAAAAGAAATAAGATATTTTCTTACTCCAGCATTACACATTCTTCATGGAGTAGCCCCAACAACAATCACAACAAAAAGTGAAGGCAAGAAATATTTCATGCTAGGATTTTAACTTCTGGAGAATTTGAGACTGAGTTTTATTTTTTTTCAGTATTTATTACAGTTAAAATTAAAATGTGTTCAGAATTTAGTCATCATTTTCTAACACCATTTTAGTTATACAAAAGTGAAGAGTTATACTGCCACACAAAATGCCATATTTATATTTTCAAAAGTGCAGTTTTTAGAAAACAATGGAACAGAACATATTTCTAAGCTATCATTTATTTAATCACTTTTTTAATATCAATTATTTCCATAGCTTATTAATAATTTAAAATGTTTCAATTATTTCCAAAAGACTAACTTACTCAGTTTTAAAGGGAATAATTAAATATCTGTATAGAAGCAAAATATTTGTATGTTCCTGTGCTTCTCTGTGTCTATATTCATTGGGCACAAAGAAGAATAAGAGATAAAATATATTCAAAATAATGCATCTTTCTGCACATGCTTTAATGTGTACATTTTGATGTCACCTGTAAGACTATGTATAATCTATAGATTGAATTAGCTTGTCCTTACATGAGGTATTCCTTGGTCATATGAATTTCTAAATACAGGCATCCTCTGTAGTTTCAGTATCTTCATATTTTATTCTTATCAAAGTTGAGACTTACAAATAAGAGTATGAAACCAGAAATTCATAATAGGAAGGATTTTGGAAAATTCACAAATATATAGAAATTAACATTCTCTTGAGTAACCAATAGGTGAAATGAGAAATCAAAATAGAAATTTTAAAAATATAACAAATGATAATGAAAACACATTTCAGTACCTGTGGGATACAGAAAAAGCAGCACTAAGAGAGAAGTTTAAGCAATGAATGTTTTTATTAAAAAAGAAAAAAATCTCAAATAAACAGACTAACATTATGCTTGAAGGATACAGAAAAAGAATAAACCAAATGAAAAGTTCTCAGAAGAAGAAAACGATGAAGGACAAAACAGAAATAAATCAAATATAAAAAAGAAAGACCAATAAAACAGAAAAAAGAAAACTAAATGAAATGAACAAATTCTTAATTACTTTAGGTAGACAGGGACAGAAATAATGATGAATTTAGAGAGAAACATTAAAATAAATAAAATCAGAAATAAAAGTGGAGAATTACCACAAATGCCTCAGGAATAAAAAGATCATAAGTGATTGTTAATGAGCAATTATATGCAAAAAATTGAATAACCTAAGGGAAAAGGATACATTCGTAGAAAAATGTAATTGCAACAGGATGAAACAGAAAGCTTGAACAGACCAATGGCAAATAGATTGGGACAGCAATTAAAAACTTCCAATAAAGAAAAATTCATGACTAGAAGGTTTCATAGCTGAATTTTACCAAAATTCAAAAAGAATTAGTATTAATATTTTAAAATCTCTTCCAAAAATAGGTTTACAGGGAATACCTCTGAATCCATTTTACGAGACCATCCTCACCCCAGTGTCTAAGTCGGGCAAAGATGCTACAAAAAAACTACAGGTCAATACCTTTAATGAACATTAATGGAAAAATCTTAAATAAAATATTAGAAAACCAAATATAGTGTCACATCTAAAAGATAATACATCATGAGTAGACTTGCACGCTCTCTGTAGTAAGGTGGTTCTAACATATGCTAATCAATATGATATACCACATTAGTAGATTGAACAATAAAAACTACATGAGCATCTTGATTGATGGACAAAAAGAATTTGTCGGAGCTAAGCATCCTTTCTGGATTAATGAGAAAGTGTCTTAACAGTTTTGCTACAGAACAAAAGTTCTTCAGAGTAACATAGTCCATTTATGAGAACTCCACAGCTAACATCATTATGACCAGGGGAAAACTAAATCATTTTTACTAAGATCTGTTCTGAGACAGAGATGTGTGTTCTTGCCAGTTGTGTGCAGCATCACACCAGAAATATTATTAAGACCAATTGGACGATACAAAGAAATAAAAGCTATCTCATTTAGGAAGGAAAAATGAAAATTATGTGTGTTTATAGATGACATAATCTTATGCAGAAAGTCCCAAAGGATTCTACAAATACTGTTAGAACTAATAAATGAATTTGGTAAAGTTCCATGATAAAAACTCACAAAAATCCCATTGTATTTCTACATACAAATAACAATGTAGGTGCAAAAGAAATGAAGAAAAAAATCCTATTCATGATACCATAACCCCTCCACACTACTTAGCAAATAAGTTTAAACAAGGATGTGAAATATTTATATTCTATACTGAAGATTGTAAAATATCAGTGAAAGAATTTAAAGAAGACACAAATGTAAAGCTATCTCATGTTCATAGATTAGAAGAATTAAGATTTTTGAAATGTCTATAATAAACAAAGCAATGTATATATTCATCATAATTCTTTCAGAATTCCAATGGCAATCTTTACAAAATAGAAGAAAAATGTAAAACTTATATGGAACCACAAAATAATCCTGAATAACAAAAGTAATACTAAAAAACAAACAAAAATACTAGATGTATCAAACTTTCTAATTTGAAATTATACTGCAAAGTTATAGTAACCAAAATAGTAAAGTACTGGCAAAACAAAACAAAACTAATGGCAAAAACAGAAACCAAGGTCATTGGTGCTGCATAGAAACCTCAGGAATACATTTAAGTATGTATGGTCGAATGGCTTTCAACAAGGGTGTCAAGAAGATACAATAGGGAAAGAATGTTTTCTTTAATAAATAGCTCTGGGAAAACTGGGCGTATAAAGAAAAGGAATAATTGAACACTTACAGTGTACACAAATTCAAGTCAAAATGAATAAAACTACCTAAATATAAGATCCAAACCATAAAAATCCTAGAACTTACAGAGAAAAAACTTTTTGATGTTGACTTTGGCAATGCTTTTTTGATTATCACCAGAAGCTCAGGTTACAAAACCAAAAATAAATAAATAGACCACACAAAACTAAAGAAATTCTGCATAGCCATGTAAACAATTAACAAAATAGAGACAATCTAAAGAGTATGACAATACACTTGCAAACCACCTATCTAATAAGGGGTAAATATGTATGCAAAGTTTGTAACAATTCTTACAATTCAACAGCAGGTAAGCAACCCAATTAAAACAAGGAACAAAGAAGATAAATGGACATTTTCTACAAGAAAGACCAACATGTTTATGAAAAGGTGATTAACATCATGAATCATCAGAAAAATGCAAATTAAAACCACTATCAAATATCACTCTAATCACCCATCAGACTGGCTATTACTATTAGAAGTTTAAGATGTAATAATCATTCTATTGATACAATTCTTTATGATTTATCCTTCCTTCTTCCTTTTCATATCTACCTGAAAAAGGACATGACAACAGAAATATATTTAGCTTCCCTGAGTTAAAGTTATCTCATTAGGGTGAACATTACCTGTCCTGCTCTGTCCAGGGTCTCTTGGGTTTTTTGCAAAGGTCCTGGGAAAAACTACAGTCCCAGAAAAAAGTGCACTATAGTCATTCTGTTCATGAGATCGTCCCAATCAATGTGATCAATTTCTACCCTTTTATGAGTAGTGTACCTTTCTTGTGCAGAAAAGTTTTGGAAAGTAACATCACCTAAAAGAGTGGAAGTAAACACTTTCTTGAAATAAGTATGGAAAACACTTTCATGAAAAATACTTGCTATATAAATGTTGGAAATTGCAGAAAGCAAACCTAGAAAGTTGTGAAACACATGTAGTAGAAATTTAAAACAAAACTGAAGTTCGCAAGAGAAATCTGCTTTCGTTTTCCTTCCTGCCCTTTCCTGCTGCCCATATTTTCTGCCCCACATACATGTGTGCATGCATATTTAGTCTTCTTTCATACTTTAGCAAAACAAAACGTAGAGTTATGCAATATGTTGCTATTTAGCATGGTGAACATGCGTTCCTTAGACTCTTCTCTTAAAGTTCATTGAAACTTCCACATGGCCTCTGAATTTACTGTATTATTCCATATTCTATACCACTGTAGGCTAATACCTTCTTGGATTTCTCTCCTCTCTGGATTTATTTATGCCATAGTCTTCTAATTGTGCTTTTCCAATCCTTACTTATTCTTTCCCAATCTGCTCTTAGAGGACTACTTCTTTCCCCTTGAACATAAGAATGCATGTTCTCTGGAGATCTGTTGGTGACTTGGTTTTCTCTTTCATCTACACACTGCACAGATATTTCAGATATAAAAATCTACTCATTTTTAAGAAAGATAAAAATATCTGTCATCATGAACCTTTAAGTCTAATGGAGAGAAATGGATGATAAATAAAGAAAGCTATCAATAATTTATAAGAGGCCCCTAAGAGTTATAGAGACAGAAAAAAAAATAAAGAAAAGGAAAGAGACGGCACTGAGTTGTTGTACCATAAACTAGATGACTTAAAACAGTGATAATATATTTTCTCAAAGCTCTGGAGGCCACAGTTTTAAGTAAGGAAGTTATTACGTCAATGATCACTTAAAAGGTTCCCAGGAGAATAATTCTTTGCCTCTTCAAGATGCTAGTGAGCTCCAAGCTTTCCTTGGCTTTTAGCAACTTAACTTTCATCTAATCCTTCATCTTACATGGGCTTGTTCTCTGGCTATGTCTGTCTCCTTTATGGCTTCATCTTAGCTCAATTATATCTGCAAGGACCCCATTTCTAAATAAGACCACATCTATGGTTCTGATGGTCATGTATCTGAGGGAGACTTTTCTACCAACTAGAGAGGCTAAAGAATGTGGGTTGTACAGCTCACTGTGGAGGATGAAGTCAGTGAGCTATCTCTCGGTAGTTCAGAGGAACCACCAACTCAACAAATCTAAAACTGACTCTCATCATAACTGGCTCTTACTCTCAAGCTCCCAACACTTGCAAATATAGTCATATAGAGTAGGCTATACCATTAAAGTTCGTGTAATTAGACTATTATTAGCTCCTACTGCTAACCTTGTCAGTGCTAATTCTACCCCCTCAAAATCCATGAAGCTATCTTTATAACTAATTCTGCCACCTTTATTTAGGCCATTCTTATTTCAGTATCAGGTCTCCAACTCTATTCTCCACACTTCCTTAAAGAAAATTTCTACCCGGGACAAGTTTATCATGTCCCTTCTTTGTACATCATCCTCTAATAGCTTTACAGAGTTTGAGATTAAAATGCAGCCCTCCTTATGAGTACTTAACATTCCTCACAGTTTTTCATAACGAATGAAACTTTCAGACAAAAATTCTTTTAATGGCTTCCAAAGACCTTTTAAAATCCTATACTACAAGAAAATCTGTTTCTTTTCGACTGCATCAGTCTAAACATTCTATAAATTAGCCATACTCAAGTAATTGCTGTTAATTAATTGCCCCTCACAGGGTGAGCCTCCTCCTGCTTGGTTTATGACCTATCTTGTAGCACCACCTTCACTCACATACCTTGATAGCACTCAAAAGATATACGATGGTGCTGAGGCACTTTGCGCATGTGTAATTTTAGTTCGTGTGGCAATCTTAATGAGGGGAGTGTTATGACTTCTGTATAGCAAATAAGAAACCCGGAAGAGAGGAGCCTGTGTTCCTTCCCTGTAAGATCGTGACCCTATATAAGACATGGTTTAGTTTTCTTATGTAGAAATTGGGATTAATGATACTATTTCATAAACTATCATTCTAAGACATAATTTAAGTGAATGCCTAATACAGATAGTGGCATATGTCAAGTTTTCTTGCAAAAATAATAATGATAGGGCTTGTAGCATACAATCTTCTTCTGAGAGAAGAGAAAGGAGTCCCATATGGAAAGAAACTGCCCAAGATAAAGTTGGTCTGACTATATTAAGGGACTAAACAACTTCTCTTCCCACCTGCTTATGCTCCATCACTTAGATTCAGGGGAACTGCCTACTACAAGCACATGAGGGAATAAAGTTCTGGTAGGTTGCTCTGACAACATTCATTCACTTAATGAATATTGCTCTTGAATCTTTTATATGCCAGTCAGAGATTACAAAGATTTATTTTTAAAAAAATGTATAAAGGTCTTACACTAAAGATTTCATCATTCATAAAGTTATATGGATATATCAATCTATATATAAATCAATAACAATGCTTACTTTTTTCTACAAGTATTTATTAAACAGCTCAGTGCCCTAGTAGTATGAAAAAAAAAAAACCCAGATGTACTAGCTAGAAGCTTTGAATGTGCATATTCAAACTGTGCAGTACTTTTCCTAACCTATCAATCTCCACCCAGCTCTGCATTCTTCCATATTACTTGCAAATGTCTCTACCCCGAGTTAGTCCATCAGCAGTTGGAAGGAAAAGTGTGTATCTTATTTATTTTTGAATCCCCCACTACTTCCCAGCCAGCACTAAGAAAAACAGGATAAAGTTTAGCTCAAGGCTGATACCTGAAAAATGACTAGTAATAAAACCACGGTTATTAAAGGCAGTGTGCAGATCACAAATAGGAAGAACATTCATCCTTAAAGAGTTTGCCTTTTGGCTAGTCGGGACTTCAATACTGTCTATGGCGTGGTCTCAGCAGGTAGATTTGGATGCTGATCTGTTGGAGAAGATGCTGTTTGTACGGTTTCTGTTCTACTCACTTACATAGCTTTGGGATCAAGAAAGAGAAGATTGGAGGGCCCTCACTTGGGGGTAAGTGCTGGCTCGGCACTGAAATAGCTCCAGGGTGTATGGCCCCGTGTGTCATTGTATCTGCTCATCAGCACATGCTCAGGGCTGCAACTGCAGGTGACCCCAAAGCACCTTTCAAAAGAATTTGGTATTTGAAATAGGGAGGAAGAAGTGTTTATTCAATCATGATAAGAAAGCCTAAATGTTGCTCAACTTCCTTATTTTTACTTTATTATTTAGAATTGATTTTCATGATAAGGGAAAAGTACTAAAACTATTTCAAGTTTTAGGGCTTCGAAAAGTTTTCATATGGCTCTGGTTTAAATAAAAGCTAGTAGCTATCTGGGATGATGTTAATTACCCCTCACAAGGTGAGCCTCCTCCTACTTGATTTATGACCTAACTAGAGTCTGCCCAGGGCATCGCATAGATAACTAATTAGGCCACGATTATATATGCAGATTAATAAAGCCAAATGCTAGGTCTAGTCTTTCTTCCATTCACATGCTTAACTGTAAGTTTTTTTTTTTAAGACAAATAATTCTAGTTTTTTTCCACTAAGGTACTACACAAAGGGTTTTTAAAAGCTAGAATAGGTAATTCTGTGCTATTTAGTGGATTTCAATTTTAAATCATAACAAAAGAAAAAGCCAACCAAGCATGCATAGGTTTTCTCATAAATACACATTTTTAAGTTCTAAAGATAAAAAGCTCATGCAAATGTCATCTTGAATGTTAAGTGGAGTTTTGATGTGCTTACATCGAATATTCCCTAGATTTTTCACACACAAAAGATTTTACTAGTGCGTTTTTTTCAGTGTAAGTTTACTGCTCAATTAAAAGTTCATGCAGAATCAGGAGGAAACAAGACCAGGAGAATCTAATGAATATGCATACGTTTCTTTTGGTATTGATTGACTCTAATTAGTCAAAAACCAAAACCAGACTGGTTGTTTGTTACCACTTAATAAAACAGTCTCCGTTAATCCTTTAAATTGTACCAGCCTTGCTACTGTTCTGTGCTGATGACTGGTATCTTCGATCAACTGAGCCATCAAAATGACTATGCCTTAAGTTCCTGTAGCTAGGAGCAGGTGCCTCCAACTATGTCTCTCATGGGTACTGTCTTCTACCTCTAAGCCCTGAGGGAGGTCCTCCCAGTCTCACTACACGGCCATTTCTGCACTCCCAACCAGCCTGAATCCCTCACAGCTTTACCATCTCCTCCAATTTGACTCCTCAAACCCTTTCCCCTGATTCAGGGACCCACATTTTATAATAAGAAGAAAACAAAGAAACAACTAACGCCGCCCCCACACGTTCTACAGTTTTATAGAACATTCCTCCTTTTTTGGGGTGGGTGGCTTATTAGTTTTCTTTTTTGCCTCCCTATCTAGTGCTGGTTGACTTTGAACTCATTTATGTAGCTCAGGTCGGCCTCAAACTCACAGTGATCTGCCTGCCTCAGTCTCCCAAGCGCTGGATTGCAGGCTTGCATCACACTGCCTAGCCTGCAGAACATTCTTCTACTGTCTGTTGTTTCTGACACATGGTTCGCCTTCGTCTCAAACACAAGACACACGAGTCCCATGATGACCTAGACCAAAAAGCTACACTTCAACCTCTTTATTTTAATCTGTATATGGATTTTTTGAAACTATTAATTTTTTTATCTTTCTAATTTCTGAGTTGCTAGAAATCAACTAAAAATGACTTTGTCTTTTACCATTCTGGAAAAGTGTTTTTGATACATTCATCTATGGTCCTCTAATTTTCAAATTCAATGAATCATTTTCTCATTTCCAAATTTAAAAATCATTATCAGATTTGTTTGGACTGGATTCCTATTTCATTGGCACTGTGAAATTCTGAAATCTCTGAGCTGTTCTCATATTCTATTCTAATTCTCTCAGTATCCCTTCCTACCTTTCCTCACCCACAGTGTTTGTTTGTTTAAGACAGGGTCTGGCTATGTAGTGCAGGCTGACCTTGAACTTACTTATGTAACTGTTATGGTTGATACCTTGTGTCAAATTGAGCAGTTTAGTTTAACTGAGAGACTCAACAGGGAGCCAGGGTCCTTACTTTGTAAATATCCTCATCCTGTGCAAAGGAGGGCAAGGAGATTTTGTGAGTGCTACACCAGCCCTGAAAAGGGGGGGGAGGTGTGGAGGGGGTGGAGAATGTAGCCTGTGTACAATATAAAGAAGGAGGTTGTTTGCCTCTTTTGCTCTGGCTGCTGCCTTGAAATGTTGCTCCAGTGCCATGCCACCCTGCCTTGGTGCCAGCTGATTATGGACTGAAATCTGAAACTGTAAGCTAAATAAACCTTTCCTTGGTTCACTTTGGTTGTCGGTTGTTTTGTCCAGCAATGAGAGAAAAGGAACCAAGACAGAATTTGGTACCAGAGGAGTGGGGTCATTACTGTGACTGTACCTGATCTTGTGGTTCAAGAGCCTTTGGAAATGGCTTGTGGGAAGAGTTTGGAAAGGTTCAGAGCTCTCACCTGAAAGAGTAGAGCTGGAATGGCTTAGGCTGTTCTGCATGGGAGATTCTGGTCAGAGGTTGGGAGACCAGAAGTCTGACAGAAAGCCTGTGGTTAAAGATCAGGATAAGGAGGTTTCTGCTGGGAAAAAGGACTGCATTGGTTGTTGGACTCCAGTTGATGTATGTTATGACTTGGCAGAAAGTTTTTCTGCACTTTGCTATGTCCAGAGACTTTGCCTGAGATTAAGATTAAGGATGGTGGACTGATTAATCTGGCAGAAGAAATTTCAAGGCAGTAAAATGTTGAGGCCATGGCATGGCTATTGTTGGGGGCTTTTAGCCAGATTTATGCTGTGAATCAAGAGCAAAGAACCCAGCATGGTAATTTAAAACTTGTGAGTTTGGCCAGAAAGGAAGCTCCAGTAAAGTTGTGGACTGTAAAGATAGAGCCGAAACCTCAATTGCTGAGAAGGAACAGAGAAATAGAAAAGATGGCCTGAAGGCATTGCAAAAAGCAGCAAGTCTTGAACCTTTGCAGCTTCCAAACTGCAAAAGTGAAAGATTTTACTTGGAGGAGAAA
>RJWT010031523.1:0-14359 GCA_004365215.1 Cuniculus paca | reverse complement strand
GGGCAGAGCTCCCCCAAGGGGGCAGAGAGGATGCAGGACACACACGGAAGGCGCCTCAGGCGCCAGAATGAAGGCCTTTGCGTGGGCCTATTAGCAGGAAGAGGCCAGGATGCCGGAGAGGATCAGGACGGGGCAGGAGGCCGAGACGCTGCTATTCAGCAAGAGTCCGGAGGTGGAGCACGGTAGCAGGCAGAAAGCTCCAGACTGCTGCCGGGACAATCATCAGAGGCCGCGACTCCATGGAAGTACGCTTGCTGCATCCAGGACCTCTGTGGGCAGCAGAGACGTGAATGTCAACAGCGCCTCCTGCTGGACACTGCTGGCCTTACACTGTCTATGTCAGAGAAGTTAGAAACGGCCAAAAAGGTTTGGATAAACTCAGGAATGTTAAGCTAGAACAGCACTGCTCAACAAGTCCTACCATTGCTGCTTTTAGGAATGAAGCCATCACTGTCGCTGGCACTGCCCTAAGTATGATCTCATTTAATCTTCCAACAGCCCTATGAAAGAGAAACTATTATTAATTCTATTTTCAGATGAGGAACCCGATGTAGGAAGAGAAATCATTTTTTTTTCTGATGTCCCATTATTCGGTAGCAAGATTAGCTTTCCAGCCAAGATCTCTCTGACATGAAAGCCCCTGGTCTTAACTACATTCTTGGACCACTATCAAGGGAGCTCTGGGCTGGGAGAGATCCTGAGTGCCATGATGAATTAGTGATGTCTGCCAGGACTGGGGAAGGGACAAAACTCTGTGTATATTGAGTTGGTTTTCACCTCTGATTTAGTCCAATCTATTGGCCACTATGATCTTCCCAGGACTCTGAGAAAATGACCAAAGCTCTGGCCTTTGTCTTCACTTATTCATTCAGTACCTAAAAGGCATTTCAAATACATATTATGCCTATATCTTCACTAAATAAAAAAGTATCACCAGTCTCCGTGGGCCCAGGACAGGGACCTGGTGTCATCTTTGACCCTCTTCTTCTCGCACCCCGCACTTCAGCAGTCAATAAATCTCACTGGTTCCACCTTTGAAATATTACCCAAAATCCAGCCACTTCTCACAACCTCGCTACCCTTGAGGGCTGATCTCGCCACAGACACCCAAGGAGTTTGGAATGCCCTTTTGCATACAGCCAGTAAAGCAGGGAAGGAATTATCACGCCCGAGGAATGTGTGAGAAAAAGCAAGCCTTGGAATGGTAGTGCAGGTGACCCAAAGACACACAGCAGGGAACCGTCTCCGCAGGTCCCTCGGATTCTCAGAGCTTCTTATGGACATGTCCGAGGGTCCCCCCCAAAAGGCTGCAGGTCAGGTAAGAAGGAAGCAGGAGATAGCTCTTCCTTCTCACTTGGAGGGCCCCAGTGAAAGGAGAGTTAAGATCAGGCGACTGGTCTAGTATCTCACAGCCTGAGTCACCTTCCCTCGGTGTGTGGCGCCCCCTGGTGTCCACTCTTAGTGGATGCTGTTAGTAGTGTAACATGGGGGGATCTGAGGGTAACTGTGAGCGGAGCCTCCTTTGAACTTCTCCCGGCGGGGCTTCTTCCTAGCAGGGCTCTTCCACCCTTTAGAGAGGAAGGCACAAATCCAAATGGATGAGGGCCACGGGGCCACCCTGCCCCTTTCACAGTTTACCAGTCCACCCATTCTTCTGGGAACCCAAATTGGTACAGGCTTCTGAAAGTAGTCCTTAAAAAACAAAAAATCAAGACTGAAAATAAGGTTTAAAAGGCATGCTCATTGTTATGGTTAATACATTGTGTCAACTGGCACAGTTTAGAAGTTTGAGACACTCAGCAGGGAGCCAGGGTTCTTTGTAAATATCCTCATCCTGTGCAAAGGAGGACAAGGACATTTTGTGTTACACCCACCCTGAAGGTAGAGGGGGGCTGTATACAATATAAAGGATGGAGAAGAGGCTTTCATGGGCCCTTTTGCTCTGGCTACTACCTTGAAGTGTTGTCCCTGTGCCATGTTACACTGCCTTGGAGCCAGCTGATAATGGACTGAAATCTCCAGAAACTGTAAGCTAAATAAACCTTTCCTTGTTTCACTTTGGGTGTCAGGTGTTTGTCTCAGCAACGAAAAAAACTAACCAAGACACTCATGATATATGCTAAGCAAAAAAGTAGTACAAAAGTGTGTATAAAATTCACACCTGTGATCCCTGCACTTGGGAGGCTGAGGCAGAAGGATCACTGTGAGTTCGAGGCCAGCCTGGGCTACATAGTGAGTTTAAGTCCAGTCTGAACTACAAAGTGAGACCCTGTCTCAACAAAACAAAACAAAACAAAACAAAACATATATAAAATTCTACCTTGGGCTACATAGTGAGTTTAAGTCCAGTCTGAACTACAAAGTGAGACCCTGTCTCAACAAAACAAAACAAAACATATATAAAATTCTACCTATTTTACACATCTTTTGAAGATAAACCCCCAAATGCTAACAAAGGGTCTCTCTAGAAGGTAGACTTTTTATTAGTTTTATTTTTATCATTTATGATTTTTTTCTCAAATTTTCTACACTGAGCACATTTCACTTTTTCTGCTTATTTATTTGGTTTTCCATTTTTTGTTTTTTGTTTTGAGACAGGGTCTCACTATGTAGTTCAGGCTGGCCTCCAACTCAAAGCAATCCTCCTGCCTCAGCCTCCTGAGTACTAGGATTACATGTGTGTGCCACCATGCCCCTTTTTCTAAAATTAAATTTTGTAAAGGAGAAAATCTCATCATAAAGCCCTGTCCACCCAGCATCTGCCTGTCACCTGCTGTGAGTTTCTCAGGGAGCACTACTCAGTTGCAGATGTGTTGGCTGGTGGGATATGTGCACTATGGGAGGGCTCCTGACATCCCTCTCTACCTAGCTACTTCACAGTACCAGCAGGGGCCCAGGAAAAGCAGACTCCTTTGAGAACCCCAAGGAAAGTCATGACCAAAATTCTTAAGCAGAAAGAAAATAAGGGGTGCAGAGAGACTGTGTATATGAGGATAGCCAGGACCACAGAGGTATCTGAATGTGCCCCAAAACCACACAGCAAAAGGCAACATAGCTGGGTATAGTGTTCAATTCCTGTCTCGGTTACTTTTTTCGTTACTGGGACAAAACACCTGACACCCAAAGTGAAGCAAGGAAAGGTTTATTTAGCTCACGGTTTCTGGAGATTTCAGTCCATAATCAGCTGGCTCCAAGGCAGGGTGGCATGGCACTGGGGCAACATTTCAAGGTAGAAGCCAGAGCAAAAGAAGGGTAAAAACAAACCTCTTCTTCTCCTTTATATTGTACACAGGCCACTCCCCCTGCTACTTCAGGGCAGGTGTAGCACTCACAAAATGTCCTTGCCCTCCTTTGCACAGGATGAGGATATTTACAAAGTAAAACCCTGGCTCCCTGCTGAGTCTTTCAGTTAAACTTCTAAACTGCTCAAGTTGACACAAAGTATCAACCATAAAAATTCCCAAGCCTCAATTCCTGAGTTCCTCCCTCACCACAGCAACCTGAAACTTCCAGGCCATAAAACATAAATAAACACAACAGTGAGAAACTTCTATATGTAAAACATTTGAAATTTGATGAGCTCGGAGGTTGGCATGGATGTGCGGAATCGGATGCTCTCCTGTACCCTGCAGGTGGGAATTAAGCTGGTTCAGCAGTGGAAAGCTCTGTGCAGCATCTGTTGAACTGTAAAATGCCCATACGCTGTGACCGAGGGACTACACTTCCGTGTCATCTACCCAGGGAGACACAGGTACAGGGGATAATCACTGGGGTGCTTTGCCATGATGAAAAACCGAAAATATTCTAAGTATACATCATGGGGAATTAGTTAAAATGCAGTGCACAGGAACCATGAGAGGCCTTGAAAGCGGTCTCCGTGTACTAATAAGGAGAGTTCTCTGTAAAAGTCAGCCGAGGAAAAACAAGAAGCAACTACAGAGTAATAGAGCATACGTGCTGGAGCCCAGCTTCTATCCCCAGCACCCCCAAAATCTATAACTAGAATGATTCAGTTTATAGTTTACACAAAAACCACACCCAGAGGCAAGTGGTGTCAAACATTTGCTGTGGTCCCATGGAAAAAGATTTGGGAAATCAGCCCCAGACTGATAGCAGAAGCTACTCCGGGGCTGGGAGGGGAGGACAGAAGGTAGAAGTCAGTGCTGGTTTGAATGATTTAGAAGGAAAATGATTGCATGGATTGCTTTGTGTGATTAAAAATTCATTATTGAAGGGCTGGGGATCTAGCTCAGCGGTCTAAGTGCCTGCCTGGCAAGCATAAGGTCGTGAGTTCAATTCCCGGTGCCGCAAAAAAAAAAAAAATTCATTATTGAAAAAAAATTATGGAGAGATAGTGATCAGAGGAAGAGAAAGGGCCAAAGGAAGGGAGGGAAGGAGAGAGACCAGCAGGTTGCAGCACACAGTAGGTCCGCAACGAGCCAGCAGACAGGAGCCCAGGCTGCCCTAAGACACAGGAGTCCCATGGCCAGCAGGGTCCAGGCAGCGAGGCTGCAGGTTCCCGCTCGGCCTCCATTTTCCCAGAAGCACCTGGCAGCGTCTCCGGCCCATGGGCAAGGTCTTGGCACACAGTGTGTGTCCCTGCATGCCTGCTGTGTGGTCAGCATACCTGGGAGCCACTGTCAAGTGCCTGGGGGCCTTCCCAGGCCTGGAAGGAGCAGATAAGTTCTGGAAAAAGCCAAGGTGTTCTTACAGGAAAGGGAGAGGGAGTTTCCCACGAGGCTAGCCTGCCGCCTCCTCTCACACGCCTCTGCACCAGCCTTGGGGTCCTTCACACCAACATCTCCACAGTAGGTAGGCTCAGGCCAAAAGCTAAGGAGGAAGAGGCTGGCCCAGGGTCAGGGCTGAGCCGTGGTGGGAATTCACTGACCCTTCTCAGGCTGCTGCAGGACTCTGAGTTCAAATCCCAGCTCCACCATTCCTCCAACTGACCATCCCTTTAAGATACAATTCACATACCCTAAAATGCACTCCTTTAAGGTGTGCAGTTGTTCATGTATTCACATAGTTGTACACCCATCACCATTATCTAATTTGAGAATATTTTTGGTAGTCAGAAAAGAATCTGTATATCCACTGGCAGTCACCACCCTATACCCCCAACCCTACCCCAAGCCACTGGGGACCACTGATATACTAGGTAGTGTCTTCACAGTATTATGTCCTGGACATTTCATAGAAATGAAATCATACAGTCCATGGCCTTTTTGGTCTGGCTTTTCCCACTTAGCATACATTTCCCCAGTTTACCCACAGTGAAGTGTGTGTTGCTATTTATCATGGAATAGTATTCTGTTGTATGGATAGACCACAGTTAGCTCATCCATTCCTCGTGGAAGCTGGGTTCCTTCCACATTTTGGCCGTATGAATAATGCTGCTACGAACATCCAGACACAGTGTTGGAGCGGGCACATGTTTTCAAATCATACGCCTACGAGTAGAATTGCTGGGCATGTGGTAATCTGTTTAGCTCTCTGGGGCACAGCCAACCTGTTTCCGGAAGCAGCTGCACCCTCCTACCCTTCTGTTCGGTGTGAATCCTACCCACTCTGAGCCTCAGCTCCCCATGACCAAGCCTCAGTTATTACTGTTTTACTTACACACTGGCCGTAAGAGTTAGATGAGATAAAACAGGGCAAGCAGTTAGCACACAGTAGGTGCTCAATGTGCAGAATTGGTTATTATAATCGCACAACCTGTGAGATACCAAACCTGCTCCTTTTGGTTCCCTTCAAATAAGAACGAGCATCTACTTTTTATTCACCTCACTTGCTTACCTAGTTCTTGAATTTCCCTCAGTGATTGTTGGAATTAAGTTTACTGTGGCACACGATATCTGCTGCCCGGCATGTGAGTGCCCACACACGACTGAATAGGAGCCAAGCTAAATGGAAAGGTAAAATTACGTCCACCCCTCATTGTGCAGAGTACATTAGAATTGAAATCAAATACCACAACGTTCCCCAAGTGTGGAAGCCAGACTGGCAGCGTTATCACCCCCAGGATCCTCTGGAAACTGGCTAAACTGCAAATCCTCAGTCTCCACCCCAGGCAAATATGACATCATGGATTCTGGAGAGGGGTCCCAGCAATCTGTGCTTTAGCAAACCTTCCACGTCATTCTGGTGCACACTAAAGCTCCCACATTACAGATTAGAAAACTGAGAGGCAGAGAAAGGATATGACTTTCTCAAGGACACAGAATGGTAATGGCAAAGGGGATCTTTGGAATTCTGTGGTCCTGGATTCAAATTTCAGCTTGCCTATTCCCAGTCGTGTGACCTTAGCAAATGCTTTAAGCTCCCTTTACTTTAGTATCCTCGTCTGCAAAATGGAAACAGCATGCAACTCCCTCCCAGCACCGCCATTCCACTGCGTTCGTTAGGGCTGCAGAGACTTGATGTCCGCGAGGCTGGTGGGGAGAGAAAGGCTTCGTGTCATTCTGTGAGTCCCCCAAAGGAAGAAATGAATGACCAAATGGAGTTACCACGAGATAGGTCAACATAAGGGCAAGGTTCTGAACCAGGATTGCTCAAAAATAGAATTAACGGCCCCAAGACACAGTGATATTTGGTCACTGGGAGAATCCAAGCAACATCTGATGTCCATCTTTCCAGGGTAAAGAGGGGACACTCTCTGGAGAGGAAGCTGGGGTGGGTGATCTCTGAGGTGACCCCACTGTCACCGAGCACTGGATGTGCCTGTTTTGTCTCCTCAGCATCCTCTCTCCCCAGGGAAGGACTTCTACCCAGACTGGCCAATGAGAACAGTCCATCTTCCCTGACCACATTGATTGGTTCAGGGAATAGCATGTGACCCAGGCAGCCAATCAGAATCTTTCTCTGCTAGAGCCATCCATAGTTAATCCACCTTTGAAAACCCAGTCTGGTAAGCCTACAGAATTCCTGGTTTGTTTAAGACTGGGGTTTCTGTCCTTGCAACTGACAGGTTCTTAATACTTCCATAAAAAAATGGGCCTTCTTACTCTTGTATTGAGGCCTATCCCCCTCCAGCACTACATTAAAACAACAGCCAGTCGTTTAAAGCCACTTAAAATCTTTAGTCTCAGCCACATGGTGGTGCACACCTATAGTCCCAGCACTGTGGGAAGATTGTTTGAACCTAGCCTGAGGAACTTAGCAACTTGGCAAGATCCTGTCTCAAAATCAAAAATTTAAAAAGGATTGAGGGTGTAGCTCAGTGCAAAGGCCCTGATTTCAGTCCACTGTAACACACACAATATTGAATCCCTTGGTGAGTTAGGGAGGGGGTAGATTTCAGTGTTGACACAGAGTCAAATGTTTTAAATCCCTTTCTTCCACCTCTCTCTTCATACATCTCATATTCAGGATAGCCAGCCCTAAACGCATTCCTTTCCTCTCCAGAAGTTTAAAACTTTCTTCTTGAACCCAGTCCCACTTGACTCTTACTGCCATCAGAGGGGAAGGAAGTCCCTACAGAGGAAAAGGAGACCTCAACTGGGCCCTAGAAGGTTCTTGGAGAAAAGCGTTTCAGGATACATGAGTAGGGCTGGGGATCTAGCTCAGCGGTCTAAGCGCCTGTCCGGCAAGCGCAAGGTCGTGAGTTCAATCCCCGGTGCCGCAAAAACAAAACAAAACAAAACAAAAAAACAGAATACATGAGTGAGAGACACAGGTGGATTTATTAGGCAGTTAGAAAGTAAGAGACAATGAAAAGAGACTTCAGTTTGAGGAGCTGAAGGAAAGGGCAAGCTGTGATGGAGACCAGACCGGCTGTTCACAGAAGAAAAAGGCCAGTTTTTATAGCGTGGCTGAGCGGGGCTGGGGTCTGGCTGGCCATTGTCTCTGCTCCAGTTTGACAAGGCAGCTCTAAAGAAGGCCTTGCTGCTTCAAAGAGCAGTTTGTTCTCAATGAAGTGACTGTTTCTGCTTAGGGCAGTCCCAAGTTTGTGGCGGGTCTGCTAGGATCTACGGTGACCAGTGACTGTAGGTCTAGGCAATGACTTGAGACTTTATGGGCACTTATCGGTAACTGGATGTCCCTGTAAATCTCTTCTCTTGGTATCTTCAGTCTTGAAGGGGCATGAGATAAGTTATGTAAATTTAGGATTAACCAACCCTGTGTTGACAGTTTTCAGACAGATGCTTCCTAAATGATCAGTACCTATATCCTGAGCTGAGCAAGGATCTATCCCAATATTTTGAGGTAACAAAGGAGACAAACAAAAGAGGTCATTTAGTTACCTATTGGGCAACTGTGTACCCAAGTAAAGAATTTTTTTTTTTTTTTAGCAAAAGCTACTTTTAAATCACTGACTGCCTCAGAAGACGATACAAATCGTGCTTTTAATGAGTAACAGGTAACAGGCCCAGGAATGTACCTACACTTTTTTCCCCCATGGTGATCTCCATCTCATTACTTTTTCTTCCTCTCCCACCTTTTCCAGTGGCCATCAGTCACCCTTGGACTTTTTCCCAGCCCTGCTGAAATTTCCCGTCTTTCTTCCTTTTTTTGTGTAGTGCTGGGATCAAACCCAGGACCCACACGTGCTAGGCAAGTGCTCTAACACAGAGCCACACCACCAGCCTCTGCATATGCTCTTGGTAGGCAGCAAAGGGAGAAGCGGTGAATCCTCCACAGTAACGTGGTTCCATTTCCCTTGCTACATATTATTCTTAACTTTTGAGGTCAGTGGAAGATTATAAAATCCAAGCTATGGAAGGAAGCATGACCGTGAAGTCATACTTTCAAAAGAGATACTAAGGTCCCTTAAGCATGAGTCACATGCCAACTTCAAATCAGTAAGCATTGAGTGGCTGCTGTGTGCCTGCCAAGAGCCAGGAGCAGGAGGCTTCTGGAATTGTGTGTGCCTGAGCCCTGACATCCAGGTTTGCTTACTCACTATTCATTGAGCACCTACTGTGTGCTTGACCTTAAGTCACTGAGAATATGGGCAGAAACAACATTAAATGCACACCAATTATCCCTGTGAAACTATGACTGTGTAGCACCAGAAAGATTGCTAGGGTTTGAATGTCCTGTGTATTGGGAATTTAACCCTCAGCACAACAGCATTGGGAGATGGAGTTTAACAGATGAATGCCATGAAGAAAAGGGCTTTGGAGTATGCTCTCTCTCTCTCTCTCTCTCTCTCTCTCTCTCTCTCTCTCTGTCCATGGAAGACAGAGCTCTCCTCCTCTCCAGGAGATGCAATGTTCTGGGTGCCATCCGGGAAGCAGAGAGACAGGACCCTCACCTGCCAGCACCCTGATCTTGGATTTCCTGGCCTCCAGAACTGTGAGAAGTACATTTCTATTTAAGTGACTTTTCCAGTCTGTGGCATTGTGTTATAGCAGCACAAAATGGACCTAAACAGAAAAACACATGGGGGTTGGGAGCAAATTAAAGTCAAGGGTGAGGAAATCTCCCTGAGGAAGTGATATGAGTTCAGGTACTTTAAGGCAGTTTATGCTAAAGAATAAGTGTCACAACAAGATTGGGGGAAGATAACTCTAGGAAGAACATTTCTGGCCTAGGGACCCTTGTTTGGAAGACTAAGGTAGAGGAAGCAAGCTCTGCCTGGGAACCAGTGCATGTGTGGGCCACTGCTAGAGTGGGGACAGCCAGACCTAAGCCTTCCCTGGTGAGTCAGCACCATTTGCAGACTTCAGGGGAAGAGAACAAGGCCCCACCAGAAAGCAAGCCCTACCTGGGAATCAGCGCCATGCACAGGCTGCTGCAGGAGTGGGGATAGCCAGACCCTAGGCCCTTCCAGCACAGGGGCTGGCAAACAAGAAGTACCAATAGCACCCCCCAACCCCTGTAAGTGACTGGCTGATCCAGAGAAACACATGCTGTGATAATAGGTATCAAGGTGAAATACAATTGGATGCCTGTGGTGTTTTGGTGTTTCACTGACCTTGCAGGTCTAGGGCTATGACTATGTAGCACCTACTGTGTGCTGGACCTTAAGTGTGCTGGATCATCTGTTCAGAGGATAGTGGTACGCAGCATGGCATCTAGAGGGGATCTCCTTTGAGGGTGGTGGCCATTGTTGATTCCCTATTGTCTTGTTTTGAAGTCCTACATTATTTTCATTGTTTTGTTGGGTTAGGTTTTATTCTCTTTTCTTTTGTTTGATTATGTTAAATCTGATGACATGAGCAGCTATTTCAAAGGTAGCAAGATATATTATGGTAACCATTTTGGATTTATTATTATCTTGTTTTGAGGTCCTTTATGACATTCATTGTTTTGTTTTTTATTGTTTCTATTCTATTCTGTTCTGTTTGATTTTTACTATGTCCAAATGTATCTGCAGCTATTTTGAAGACAACAAAAGGCATTATGGTAACTATTGTTGATTTTGTAATGTTTTGAAGTCCTGTATCACTTACACTGGTTAGTTTTGATTGGTTTCATTCTGTTTTATTTTCCTTGGTTTTATCCTCTTTAAAATAAAAAAAAATGTTTTTTGAAAGACTAGGGCAAGAAATTGGGCATGGGAAAGATGGGCAGCTCAGGACTCTGTGTGACTGGAGGTCAGAGACCCCCCAGGGGAGCCTCCATGGGTGATAAAAGCTTTGTGTCTAGGAAGAGACCTTGAGCCTCACTGGGGACCAGAGATTTTCAGTGCGAGTCCCATAGGTGCTCAGGGCTTAGGGTCGGCTTTACTCTCATTAGAAAAGCTTGATGTGGTGTTAAACACCTGGGCTCCTCTGACACTAGGGAAGAAGGCTTGTCCCATCCAGAGGTGTCCAGTGATACAGGGCTTCAAAACATGCTGCCAGCTTAAAGTCAAGCCTGGTGGTCGGAGGTGTTCACACCACAGAGACCCTTAAACACGACCAAGCTGGCCCCACGCCCACCAGTGATTAAACACCAGTCAGTGCCATTGCTTTCGCCTAATGCCTCAACCTGAAGAGGATGCTGGCATTCCAGTGCGCACCGTGCCATTTGCGAGAGGTTAGCGCTCTGAACTTTGCAAATCAGGAAGTGACCAAGATTAGGGACATTTCTTCTCATTTGCTGTTAACCACCCAGAGGCTGAGTAGCAGAAGTCTTTCAACCGCAAGCTTTGAGGACAGTCGGACCCAGCTTCAAATGTCAGTTGTCACTATAATTAGCTGTGTGACACACGCAAGCTCACTGAGTTTCACCTGTTCAAAGAAATATCAGCAATATCCACTGTGTGGAGTGGTGAGGATTAAACCCTATAACGTATGTACTGCAGTGTACCGTAGTTGTTACAGTCAGAGGCCACCATGGGGATGGAGGACAAACGAACTCCTGGGCCCTAACTCTGTTACTCATTAAAAACAGGATTTAGATTTTCTTCTGAGGCAATCAGGTACTTTATGGCATTTCTGCTTAAAAAAAAAAGTGACTGCTCACTTGGGCTTACAGATACTAAATAGGTAACTAAAAGCAAAACAAACTTGACCCTTATTTTGTATGTCTCCTTTGTTAAAATTTGAGTTGAGGCCCTTCTCACCTCAGCTTATAGGTATGTTAATCCTTTGGAATCGGCTATCTAAAAGTTAGCAAAACAAAGCTGATTAGCCTTAAATTTACATAAACTATCTTGCCCCCCTTCAAGCCTGAGCAGACAAGAGCTTTGCAGGAACATTCAACTATGCCTAGAAGTCTCCTCCGCCCTAAACCTACAGTCACCTTGGTTTCCAGCAGAGCCTCACAAGACTGAAACTGCCCCAAGCAGAAACAGTGATCTCACGGAGCCTGACCTGACCCCTCAAGCAGCAAGGGGGGATCTCCCAGTACACACAGAAGCAGAACTGAGATACTGATTGCCAGATTCTAGCCAACCCCAGCAAATCTGTACAACCTGGCCTCGATCTTTTGTGAGCAGGATAGTCTGAATCTCCCCTTCACATCTGTGATCCCTTTAGTTCCTCAAGATGAATCCCTTTTCTCTTACTTTTCTTTGTTAGGAGGTTGGGTTGACCTTTGTGAGACGCTTTTCCATCCTTGTGGAATCCCACTATACCTTCCACTTCAAGTTTTTAACTGTGAATTCATACTGAATGCCCAATTTTATTCCCATTGTCACTGAGGTAAGGACCCACACTAGCCAGGAACACAGCTCTACTGAATAACAAGGCCTCTGTCAGAGTACCATGGGCTCTTCTCAATAAGGAGAGATCTATAGCGATATATCCTCATATATCGATATATATGGATTTATTGTCAGCATTTGAAAAACCTGAAAGAAACCAAGGCAGTTTACAGAGGTAGGTATTGGCAGGCCATGGTAACTGCCTGTGATTTTCCAATCTGTATCTATAAAAAACTCTTCTTTAAAAGGTCTTGAGAAAGCTAGGACCAGTGGCATGAACCTGTTATCACAGCTACTGAAGAAGCTGAGGCAGGAGTAGCACAAGTTCAAGACCAGCCTGGGAAACTTAGACCTTGTATCAAAATAAAATTTTAAAAGGACTGGAGATGTAGCTCAGTGATACAGTGCATGTCTAGCACGCAAAAGGCCCTGAGTTCAATCCCTAGCTTTACAAAAAAAAGTGTCGAGAGATGTAACTTATCCGAGCTTGTGACACATACAATTTGCTTACTTGAAATTATGAATTGCCAAAAAAAAAAAATTATGAATTGCAGTGAGGGAGGAGCAGAGAAAAACAAACGTGTCAAATTTTGTTAAAAAGAGCCAGATCCACAGCCATAGTGCCTGGAGTGGCAAATGGAGACACCTCTGTCCCCACTGCTGAACTGCTCCTGCCTTCATGGGATTCCAGCTGGAAACAGCAGAAGTTGCTTGTTGGAAATGATGTCAGAATTCCCGAGGAGATCTCCGAACATTCAAGCATGCTTCCCACTTGCTCCTTGCATCCCTGACACCTCAAAGGCAGGAACATGCATGAGCATGGCCTCTGTGAGCCACTGGGAGAAGTGCTGGTTGAGCTCAAGGCGGGATGCCCATTCTAGAACCATCCTGAAATTTCCAATGTCTGCTGCCCTGGCCAGACTCACAACAACTTTTGGATTCATCGAACTCTGTGAAAATTCACTTTCTCTCCCAAAAAGTGGCAGGAACCAAGCTGAGAGCCAGCATCTGTGACAGGATCAATCTCAGGCATCCCTCTGCTGTGTGTCTGTCTGTTACTCGCTCATGGAGTTGGTCACACCTGACCAACTATCACTGACACCCAGAGTCTGTGGCCATGGAGCCAGGCAGGCTGGGACCAGGTCAGAATCCGGCACCTATCGATGGCATAAGATCTCCAGGCTCTCGGATAGCAGTTTCCGTATCTGTAAGGGGGAGGCAATAACTCCTTCAAGAGTTGGATAAGGATAAAAAAAAGAACATGTGTAGTAAGTGACAGAACCTAGACTGGAATTAGCTGGATTTGTTTCTTTCCCCATGGGATTCTCAGACTCAGGTCTGTTTACCCCAGGTTTTGGACTAAAGAAAATTTCTACAGTGCTCTAAATTTAATTGCAGAGTTCTTAACATAGAGGAGGAAGAGATAAAGAAAGTTAATCAGATGACAGCTTCAGGAGAAACTGACCGAAGGCTCTTTCAACCTGACTCTCTGAGGGTGACCGTGCCCTGTTTCCACAGAAGTTTCTGGACTGTTGACTGCACATCACGCAAGGCAACACTTCTCGGGGATGCCTCCTACAGATGCCAGAACTTTCCCACCCCTCTCACCCACAGGCAGTGCAGGTTACCTGTGAACGGCTTATACACTCTTCCCTCAAATTTTTCTTATAAAAATACTCTTAGCTCTAGGTCTAGTGGTCATTTTCCCACCTGCTATCTGATGTGGCGAACTCGTTCCAGGACCTAGTCCTGTCCTGGCCAGTATCTATAAAGACTTCTAGTTTTAAATTTCATTTATTTATTCTGTGGTGCTGGGAATTGAACCCAGGGCCTTCACATTGAGCTATACTCCCAAGCTCATTTATTTATTTATTTACTTTTTTTTTTAAGGTAGGGTCTTGCTAAATTGCTCAATTTCCCAGGTTGAGCTGAAACTTTTAGTCCTCCTGCCTCAGCTTCCCAGAGTGCTGGGATTACAGGCATGTGCTACCACGCCTGGTTCACAGACACTTTGTCAGTGGCCCATATTTCAGTACTCGCCTGTTTGCTTCTCATCGGACTGCAACCTCCTCACTACAGTGAAGCAGAAATTACAGGAGACTATTGTTTTGGACTAGGTTTCTGTGCTGGACCCAAACAAAATTCAAAATAGTTACCCATGCTGAAACTCAGTCACCAAACTGAAACTAAACCGTGTATTTGACCTTCTGAGAAATCAAGAGAAGCCAGGCGTGGTGGTGCAGGCCTGTCATCCCAGCACTTGGAAGGCTGAAGCAGGAGGAT
>RJWT010031522.1:0-14362 GCA_004365215.1 Cuniculus paca | reverse complement strand
ATGTGAGCACACAGAGGTATGCAGGTTTCATTTCCTGAAGTGCTGAGGCATGAAAAACAATTATGGCAGCCATAGCTACTACTCTTATTATTACTTATCCTCATAATTCTCACTCTTTTTCTTCTTTTTATTTCTCTTCCAGATGAAGACCTTTTAAAAATGGAACATCTTATAGTCTGATCGGTTGTTAAAATAATGTAATGAATTTTTTTTTCAATATTTTTCCTGGTAGAGTCTGTCTCTGCTTAAAATTACATTTAAGTATGTGTTCTCTCTTCAACTTGTTTGTTAAACAACTATTTAAGCATCCCTCCCACACACACGCTTTTTAGTGTTCGTAGTCATTGGAAAAACCTGTAGGTTAGCTGTAGCAAGCCTCTTTTTCCAGAAGCTTTGGAAAGTTTGATCAAACTTCAGGGATATGTGTTGATTCAAAAACCTTAAGACCGTCCACTTATTTGTCCAGTCTTTGATACAAATGTAGTTATTTGTTTGTTTGCTTCCCTTCAGACAAACTGTCTTTTATTTATTTGTTTCAAATTCTTGACTTTATTATTAGCTGTCATTTTGAATATTAAAATAAAAGGTTCACTTCAAAAATATTCCTGTTTTATGCACTTTTCTATTTCCTAGAAGTTGATTATGTTAGCATATGTAGAAGGAGTTTTACTATAGCATTTCTATTATCTCTTTGAAGTTCTGAAATTCTGTAACAAAGGATGCTAGTATGATTGGTTTTTTATGGGTAAGGAAAAGCAAATGACACTGGAGAAGAGAAAAAGTAATGTGGGGATTGGAGCACTAATCTGGAACAGGTGTTGATCATTTTCGAGTTGAATCAGTAGTGTAGCTGTAAGCAAATGGTCTTCTAAAAGAAAGACTCAATGCTAAAAAGGTTAAGAGACAAGTTTTCCATGACAGCCTCCCTAAACTCCTCACTAAAAAAGAAATGTTACTGTAAAACACACGTTTCAAAGTGGTTAAAAGTGGTTGGTTGGAAATAAGAGCTGATGGAGAAAGCTGCATTGCAGTGATTGGTTTGATTTGGTGAATAAATTGCTATTTTCAGATTCAATTTGTATCAATAGACAAAAGTCTGTACACCTGCAGAACCTGTCACACTCAGTATCCAGGGCTCTGACGCAGCCAATCTTAAGCAATCGGTTTACATTTTGACAATAATTACACCTCCATTCCTGAAGCCTCAACATAGAAGAGGAGACTTTGATGTCTGATCTTAATGCAATAGTCTTTTCCTTCTCTAATGGAAAGAACACCACCATTTGTAAATTTAGAGAGCATCACAGAAAATTCTGTCTCTTTGTTTTTCAAATAGCTCAGGCTGCTGAATTGCTCGAAAGATTCTTCTTTATTAAATGTGACTGAATACTGGAAGTGCAAGATACTGTTTCCTTAAAAAAGTAAAGAAATTATGGTTTGGTTATTTAAAATGTCCAGTGTAGCAGGTTGAGTTACACAGGTATTCATGAAAGTAATGCATTGCTCCTGTTTAAGAAGAAAAGTAGTGAAGTAATTCTGCATACTTTTCACCTTTCAGAAGTGAGGGTTGAAACACAATAACTTCGTCTTTGGAGGGTTTGAGTCAACACATAATTAAAAGACCATCTCCTCCACTTCTTTTGTAGTTAGAGGCTGAATCATTCTTATCAAATGAAGGAATCTTCCATTTAACACCAAAGGTGCAGAAATTAATTTCTTTGTTTTTTTTAAATGAAAACTTTCCTTATTGCTTTAAATTATTAAATATTTTACATGGTGAATATTTTAAAAATCCAAATGATGTACTTTATACTTATCTAGACATATAATATATACATATATAACATACACATAGGTGTGTACATTATATATTCATATATAGTGAACAAAGTTTTTTCATTTAAAGATGACATCATAATTATTATAAAAATGTCACCTATGTATGCTTAGTACATTCATAGACACACAAATTTTAACCCAGAGGTATGAGAAACATATGTAATTTATTTCAATGATACTTTTCTAGTATCAAAAACTTTTATGGGTACTTGAATAAAATAAAGCTATAATACTTGTCGTGTAAGTATGTACTGAAGTATTTAATGATTTCTTTTCCTCTATTACATTCATTTATTAAATAATTTTAAGTGCCTAGTGCTCAGGTACTATGGTAGGTGAGAGAGATGCAACTATGAGTGGTTCTTGCAGAATTCCACTTAATCTTCTAAAGAGGGCTTACAGGTAGAGCAAAATATTATTCTTCCCTGCTAGCTGTTGTACAGTATAACAATATAAAATGAGCAGTTGTCTCTTTGCTTCTTGAATTTGAGGCTTGACTAGGTCTTCAGTTTAGAATGAGTTGTACACTGAATGACAAGAAATATAAAGGGAGACTCAAGCTGTTAAAAAAGGATATGTTTGGATTATTTCACATAGAGAAACAAAAAATAAGAAGATAGAAATGTCCAGTTATGATACACATATTACAAAGAAATTTACATTTAATTATATATTTTCTTTGAATGGTTTTGGGTTTATCTCAATTTTCTAATTTATATTTTCACTGGTGTTTTAATTAGTGACAGAAATTCCATAAATTCAGATTTTGTAGTTTCAAAGCTCTGAATAAAGGTACACTATAGTTCCATCTGATTTAGGTGAACAGATAAAAAGATACATAATACTGTTTAAACCAAAAACATTGTTGGTGCTAGGGTTATTCTATTCTCATTACTCTGCCTATAATAGATTACAACAGGATGGATTGATTTACTTGGCCTTTTGTCAGATATTTGTTTATTGAGTGGCATTATTCTCTGTGGGAATTTAAGTCATATAGAACGGAAACATGCCAACCATATATTTTACTGTTTTGACTTTTCCAGTTGCTTTCCTGCTGGGCAGTTTGTGATTTTTCTTTTATACTTTGAAATCAGATGGGAAAGAAGGAAATATCTGTAATTTATGTGCTACTCTGGGGATACGTCTTCAGGAGCTCAGTTTTTCCTGGCCTAGAGTTTGCTTGTTTATCAATTCAGAAATAATAACCCTTGAGTTGCTAGAAATTCAACAAGACTTTACTTGAACAATGAATCCAAAGATAATTTTGCTTGTCAACATCCTCCAGGTTCTGTGGAACTACAACTTGCCAATGGCTGGTAAGATGGCAGTTGGTTGGATGTGTAGGCATTAGTCTCACATAATATAGCATAGACAAACTGGAATAAGCATCTCACAATCAAATAATTTCAAATTTTTCTTATTTTTGTCCTGTAGTTGTTTCCTCCACAGATGTGTGTGGTTCTTACATTTCAGAAAAAAAGAAACATAGTCAATATACACACAAATTAAGTATTATATATGAACTACACAATAAAATATATTTATTAAAAGATAATTAGAACCAGCATAGTGAAAATGACTATACTCCCAAAACTGCTATACAGATTTAATGCATTCTCAGTCAAAATACCATTAGCATACCTTACAAATCTAGAGAAAACATTTTTAATATTCATTTGAAACCAGAAAAGACCTACAATAACAAAAGCAATTCTGGACAACAAAGTTAAGTCAGGGAGCATCACAATCCCAGACCTGAAATTATACAAAAGCTACTGTGATAAAAATCAGCATAGTATTGGCAAAAAAAAAAAAAGGGCAGCAGGATCAATGGAAAAGAAGAGAAGATTCAGGCACAACCCCAAACTCACTCAGTCACCTTATCTCTGACAAAGCAGTCAAACATGTTCACTGGAAGAAAGATAATCTCTTTAATAAATGGTGCTGGAAAATTGACTTTCTACTTGTCAAAGACTAAAACTAGACCCATGTCTATCACCATGCACTAAACTAAAGTCAAAATGGATCAACGATCTGAAAGTTAAAATAGAAACACTAAATTTGCTGGAAGAGAAAATAGGTAGAAATCTTGAAGTCATAGGAGTAGGCAGAGACTTCATGAAGGAAACCCAGACTTCATCGGAAATATTCAAAAATCAACAAATTGGATCTCACCTAACTAAAAAGCTTTTGCACAACAAAGGAAATCACCAACAGAGTGAGAAGTCAACCCACAGAGTGGGAAAATATTACAGCCAGCTGTCTCACAGACAAAGGACTTATATACAGAAGATACAAAGATTTGAAAAAAATCAGATTTCCCCAAATTCAAAAATCCAATCCAAAAATGGGCACTTGAGATGAATGCACAGTTCTCAGATGAAGAAATGTAAATGGCAAATAAGTAGATGAAAAAATGTTCAATATCATTGGTCATTTGAGAGAAGCAAATTAAAACAACACTGAGATTCCATCTCGCCATAGAAAGAATGGCTATCATCAAAAAAATCAACCAATAACTAATGCTGGCAGGGCCACGAGGAAAAAGGAACCCTTCTCCACTGTTGGTGAGAGTGTAGACTGGTGCAACCACTGTGAAAATCTGCGTTTTTTTAAGATTTCTTAAAAAACTAGGATTAGAGTTCCTATTCTATACAGCTATTCCCCTTCTGCATATCTTCCCAGAAGAATTAAAAACATCATACCACAGAGATATATGTGCACCCATGCTTAAAGCAGCACGATTTGTAATAGCTAAATCTCAGAAACAGCCCAAATGTCCATTATCCTAGGAATGGATAAAAAAAGGTGTGGTATTTTATACAATGAATTATTACTCAGCCATAAAGAAAGATAGACTGAAGGCTTTTATAGGAAAATGGATGAAACTCTAGACCATAAGTGAAATAAATCAAACTCATATATGTGAACATTGTATTGTCTCATTAATGTGAGAAACAAAATGAGTAAATAAGACCCAAAATGTACAGTAGATGTTGTGAACTGGAAAGAAACTGTTCAAAAGAAAAGACAAACTGAGATGGGGGATAGGTAGAAAGGGAAAAAGAAAATATATATATAAACAAGATAGTTAAGGTAGTTATACAGTTAATTTCTCTTAGTCATTGAAAAGAAAGATTTGTGCTAATATTGTTTGGACAAGATATCATGCCTATGTCTCGTATTCTGAATGACTACTACAAAGACAGTAATACACATTGTATTAATTATTGTAACTGTCCTACTAACTTGTTTTGAAAAATCTTTTACATTGTTGTTTTTATGATATTTCTCTTTAAAATAGAAAAGATAATTTGACATATGTTCCGTATGAAATACTAATTATATAGAAAATAAAAGATTGGCTTGCAGAAAACTTCTAGAAAACTGAGTGTCTCAAACATAAAATAAATTGTCTATAGCTAAAGAATTCTTAGTGTGTGAAATGGAGAATTTAACCAACATAGTATATCATGAAATGAAAACTACTTCACCCAGATTCCTTCAGGTGCTCCTTTGTCCCAATTAACTTCCCGATAATGGAAACCACTGGTTCCTGTCATGACCTTGTGTAACCCCTTTCTCTGACTCTGATCTTTGCTCTCTCCTATCAGGAAGTTTTCTGCTGCCTCCTCTCTGCCTTCCAGATCATCTCCATTGTTGTCTGCTGTGAAGTTTCCATCACCCTACCATACTTTGAAGTTTGTTTTTTGCTCCTTAAGCATTTACTCAGAATCTAATAAAAACAAGATTAGGTTTAGATTAGGGGAGCACATAAATGAAATAATGTATTCTATTTTCCATTAAATTATTACAATAAAAATAGTCAAATTGTAAATAATAAGGAGCAACTGGTAGAAGATATTAAGAAAATCCTCCCAGGCAACTATTTCAGCTGGAATTTTTAAAACGCAGGAAGATTTTGATGAGAGTTTTATATTAAAAAAAGTTAGAAAATGACACTATGGATAAAGGAGCTGTTCAAGGACTTGCAATTATCTTAGTGGTAGTTGAGGTAAAAGTGAAAATGTGGTAATGCAGTTGGCAGTGGTAGTTAAAAGAATGAGTATATTGAAGTCCTAAGATTAGAAATGGTCTTATTTGTCAAATAAATTTAGTTTGAATTTGTAACGGTTGCTTTGAGTGTGGGAAGAGGATGCCATAATCATTGAAATTTAGAAAGAAAATCAAAACTATGCAGAATCCATTTTTGGGTATACAGGCAGAGAGACTAGACAAGTGGTGTTGCAATGAATGACAAGGAAACCTCTCATTTAGGTTTTTAGGAGAGAACACTATTCATGGGGATCCTGATTACGTGTAGAGAATGTATAAAATGGAAGGATTTAAGAGGGGGATGGCAAATATATGTTGAGTGTCACCATATACACTGCTTACCTTTGAGCACGTTACAAATCGATCAGGTTTCTTTCATACTGACCCTCAGGTATGACTCAAGAGCACAACACTTCAGAAACCTATTGCCACACAGAGAGTGGGGCCAATTGCAGAGACATATATATTGGCCATTTTTGAGATAAGATAATTCAGTTTTTGGTTTATTTCTTTTGGGGGAGTTTCACAGGAAAATTTGTTCAATGCTTTGATTGACTTATTGTTCGCTCATTTTTTCCATCGTTAAGTCATCTATTTTACTTGCTTCTTTGAATTATCTTCTGAATCTCTAATTTTTAACTAATTTTACCTATTTATGACTTTTGGTAACTATATTGCAAGTACATTTAAAACCCTGATGATCTTGTTTATCAAACATTACTTTCCTTATGTCAAACATAACCTGCATATAATTATTAATTAGTTAACATTTGCTGGATCAGCTTGTGAGGAATTTCAGCTATCAGAAGATGGTGTACAAAACCAAATTGGATGTTACCAGTAGGTAAATTGGTTTACACTACTAAAACTTTGTAAAACCAAAAAATAAACAGGGCAAGAACAAAGGTTAGATAGCTGCTAAACAAGGGAGGATATATAAGTGTTGTATGTCCAAATATTTGTTTCTAAATCTGTTGAGCTGTGTATCTTTGAGTTTTAAATGTTATTTTTACTCAATGTACACCATTAGTTTTTAATTTGTATCTGCTTTCTAGAGTATCTATCAGAGACTATTGGGTTTTAGTTTTTTTTCAGTATTGTAAACTTGTTTTAGACCCTCTTTGCCACTATGATAAATTCATGTGCAGCACAGTTGTACTCTCAGTACCCAACTTATCCTTATGGGGCATGTTCTAAAAACCCTGTGAGTACCTAAAATATTTTTTTGCCTTTTAAGACAGTCTTCCTATGCAGTTCAGGCTGGCCTTGAGCTCATTTTGTAGCCCAGGTGGTCTTGAACTTGCAACGATCCTCATGCCTCAGCCTCCCAAGTGCTGAGATTTTAGGCATGTGCCAACACAACCAGCAAGGGTTTTGTTTTGTTTTGTTTTGTTTTGTTTTGTTTTGTTTTGTTTGAGTACCTAAAATTTTACAGGATAGTATATATACTGTGTAGTATATACTATACTATACTGTATCATATAGTCTGCCTCTATACTTAATAATAGATTCTGCATACCGACTAATTTTTTTCTGAAATTTCAATATGACTATGGCACCCTCTTCTCTCACTCAAAACAACCATTATGAATTCATATTTAATTTATTTGACCATATTATAGTGCACTATATATACTATGTTATTTCCTATACATACACATCTATGATAAAAATAATTCATAAATCAGGAACAGTAAAAGATTAACAACTACTAATAAAATATAATTTGTATAACAATATATTATAAAATGTTCATGTTATATCTCTCTTTCTCATCCTAATTTAATATAAGTATTTTCAGACCAGTTTTGAGTGTGAGTAATAAACCATGAAAAATGAACTTTGGATGAGGAGTGACTGTTCTCATAAACTAAACATAGTAATGATTTTCTTAAATTCCTGGAGACTTTGTAACTTGTTTTGTAGGAATTTGCTGCAATAGGGTCGTTTTATCTTTGGTATATATTCAAGCTATAAAAATACTAAAAAAAATGTTTAAAATATTATTTATCTGATTTCTCCTTCATAATTAGACAAAAATTAAAAAATAGATTTCATCAGTAAATGTGGTCTCCTGGGCACATAGTAACTCATGAGTACTTCTTCTTCTCCCTCAGGGTGCACATCTGCTTATACTCATCAGCCTTATCCTGATAAAGAGGGGCACATTAAAGTGGAAGGGAATATCAGTGTGTGAAGTTTCTCAGAAAGCAATATTTATTTAGATTCCCAAAAGCGATGGCATAATTAACTTAAACTACAAATTCATTTATAGTGAAACTGAATGAGCATTGAGTTACCTAAAATGTATTGTGCTGTTTAAATTACAATGTTTGGTTTGTAAGAGTTCCTTTTCTTGGAGCAGAGTTTACTTATGAAGTCAAATTGAACTGTACTCTGTTTCTGTTCAACAGATCATGCTTCTCCTTACACGAAATCATGCTATTTTTCTTAACATTGAGGGCAGAATATGACCAGCTTCGTCTGACCTATGCACAATTCACACTTACTCATGTACCAGCAGCTTCTTCATACACTAAGGCTATTTCAATAGCATCCACATTGTTAAGTTCAGAAGTATTGGCGGTTGTACACTGATTGTATTGCCCTTCTGAGAGTGCTAGTAATGCTCTCACAGGACAAAAAAATGCCTAGTAGAAAATATCATTGAGCACTTAATGGGTGCCCTTGGGTCCTATGTAGTAGGTGCTATTATTGAAAAAGACTGCAGTGCAGTAAGTACATTTTGAAGGCTTATATAGTGAATTCTCATGTAGAACCTATACATAAATGTAATAATATGAAAGAGCAAATGCTTTTATACCAAATCAATATTTTATATGAGACTATTGTTAAAATATTAGCTATGAAGCAAGTCAAATGTACTTATATTCTGATTTCGATAAGTAGTAACTTTGGTGATGTAATGGGTCAGTGAACTATTGGAGAGAATATGGGGAAAGTACAAATAAAATTTACTGGATTGAGATCAAATCTCATTTTGAAGAAGTTCATTGCCGAGCGCTATAGGAGATTTCTCTGATTTAAAGCTTGAGGTAAATTGGCAAGATGATGGGGAAAATGACACAATAACTTCCTCTGTTCAGAGGCTTTGAGCCAAGGCACTTATTTGTGAATCCAATTTATCAAATTCATCTCTTAAATTATATAGCCTGCTTTTCTCAAGTAGCTCAAATTGTTTTACAGACATTATCTCATTTGTCCTCATAAAGAAATGGGAAGTTGCTATTGAATGAATGCCTCATGGAGTGAATATGTTAATGAATGGAAATTTAAAGTAAGTGTTTTTAATCCCTGCTGTATCAGCCGTTGGTTTTGTGACAATGATAAGTAAGTTAACCTCTATTAGTCTTATCTTTTTATGTAAACCATGGAGAAATGTTCGTACTTTTTACTTAATATCATAGGAAGCATTAAAAGTCATGCAAATACTCTAGACAATTCTTGAAATTCTTTAGAGGACAATCTCTAAATTTTAATAAACATAAAGCTATACTAAAGCATGCTTAACTGTTTAATTAACCTCATCACAAGACAAGATATACTTGTAGTATATCCCAATCATGTGGACTATGAAAAATATATTAAAATGTTAATTAATCAAGTATTTACTATGAATTTCTCTATTGGAGGAATAGGAATGAATTATATTGTCACAGCTTTTCAGGAATTCTAACCGAACGAGAAAGGGAGACATGCCAAAGAGATAATGAAACAGGGAGTTGAGATCTACAACTATTGCCACAAAATATAAGCCATACTATTATACATACAGGAAAGATTAATTTTTCTTGGTGGAATAAAGAGAACAAATATGCTGAAACAATCATTAGAAAAAAGTCTGGGGTCAAAATATATACAATTTGAATAGCAAATGAAAAATTCATCTTGTCAACATAACATCAAAGCTGTTAAGCTTCTAGAACCTGATCAATATGTTTATATTCGATTTATTCTATGTAACTGAAAGATAACTGTAATGATGTTAAGAAAAGTAAAGTAGAAATGAGATAAGAAATAACGAAGGATAAAACAGACATGATTTGATGATTTCTATGCTGAATAACTGGACAGATGTTGCAACCATTGAACAAATACAAAAATACGGAAAAGCAAGAAAGAATAACTTACAGACTATATGTTTTGAAAATTGTCTTGTATTCTTCTGTATCGTACATCCTAATTTTCATTTAATAGCAAAGCCTTATTTTTAATCCCCACCTAATTTAATAGTTTCATGCTTTTAGATAGCAGTGAGCCATGGAGGCCAGTATAACTGTGCTAGAGGATAGAGGGAGAAAGAACACAAGAGAGAAAGGACTAAATCCAACTAAAGTTAAAGAGTCAGTCCCCAAGAATCATGACCACAAAGATACCAGGAAAATGTGGTAAATGATGAGTTAGAGGTAAGCAGTATTAAACAAATTTTACAAGAAAATCTCAATACATAAGTGGTATATTTTTAAATGACTTAGTGAAGTTAGGGAAGTATGACTGGAATCAAAAGTCATTTTATTTTAATTAATTAATTAATTTTTTATACTGGGGATCAAACTCACGACCTCGAGCTTGCCAAGCAGGTGCTTGTGTCGCTGAGCTATAGCTCCAGCTCAAAACTCATTTTAGAAGACTAGACATTGATCTTTGGAATTAATATTTAGAAATTAACTGTGAAGTTAGTGGCAATAGTTATATTATAGTAAAAGAAAAATAAGGGTAAACAATGCAAGAATTTTGAAATGTAGAAAAGGAAATAGGATACAGCCTTTTGAAGATGTGCAAGGCACACCAGAGGTCTTTGAACACCCAGGGTATTTTATCCCACTGACAACCTCAGAATGGTGTATAGAGGCAAAGGAAATTTAGCAAAGAGAATATTGCATTGCTAAAAAAAGCACCAAGAAATAGGAACGGTATGGCATCAAAAGCACAGTTCAAAACTAATTGAACCACTTTTTACCACAGGACTGAAAAGATGTTGTCCAGTAGTGTTACAGAAATAGGTTGCCCACTGAAGGGTTGATTATGTGTGTGTGGGAGAGGTGGGGATTTGAGTAGAGTGTTCGTAGCCCAGAAGCTTGTTAAGGAATGAGAAAGGAAGCCAAGTAGGTGTGATTAAGAGCACTTGTTACCACTGAGATAAAAGAAGTAATATTCTCCAGGGAAATTCAGACTTCAGGTAAGAAGAGAAATAGAGGGAATGTTCTGCGAGAGAAAATAGATTTTTTTCCCTTAGTAAGTGAATAAAAGTTCTAGAGGACATAGTCAACCTAGAAAAGATATTGTGCATGTAAAGGTAAGAAAGATTCCAGTATGAAACTATACATGATCTACCCACGACAATTCCTACTTTTACGAACGACCAATTTTTTGTTTATAAAGAAAAGACATCAATATAAGAAAATCCTACTTTTAGTCGCAGAACAGCTGTTTGAGGTCAGCATTCTAGCAAGAGGTCTATGCTGGAAGTTGGTATTAGTGTTTCTTTGGGTCCTTCTTTTAATTGGGACACATACGTTACTTAGATTCAGTGAAGGCAAAAGGGATGCATGGTGCCACCTGGTTTCAGATTTCAACAGAACCAAAATTACTTTGATCTGATCTTTAGGCCCTCAAATCAGAAGAAAACAAACGTTTCCGAAGAACAAGTAAACAGCTAAAAATAGTTGGATTTCCAGGGCATTGGAGTGCACACTAATAATCAACATGCAACCATGAGACCCAAAAGACATTTGCCTCAGGAGGAAAATAATTTCCTCCGAATCTTTGTCCACCTTCATGGCCTTTCTTCTCTTAGTTGTATTGCTACCTTGAATTTTTTATAGTCAAATTCAATATTCTTGTATTTAAAATCTGTTATTTTCTCTAATACAAAAATAGTTTTTATCCCAATACATCATTTATCATATTTAGCCTTTTTTTCTTTTATTGTCCTTGAACATAACCAAAGAACAACCAATCAGAGACAAGCGAGTCTAATATTTGAAGAACAATTAAAGTGTGCAGTGTTTGTTTAAATCATAGGTTATAAAATTAACACATGAATTTCAATGATTTTTTAAATAACATATTTTTGTTCTAATTACAGTATAAAAATTAAGAACCTTGATATATACTTGATTCTGTGTAGTTTGCAGCAATGAAAAAAACCTCAGAAATGTGGGGAAACAATTACGTATTATTATGTTTATGGTACATTTATCAGACAAAGCCATATTTTTAAATAACATTTGATTATGAGGGAGAATATGCTTATGCTATGAATGTAACAAAACATAAATTACAGAAGTATGATCCATATTTTGGGAGGGAAATATATGCACTTGTGAGTATGTATGTCTGTATGTACCTGTATGATTGTGCTATATGAAAAGCAAGCATATGTTTAGGAAACACCTAGGAAAAGTACAATAGAATTTTAGCACAGGTTATTTCTGAGAGTTGGTTTCATAGGTAATTTATGTTTTCCTAATATATTCACCTACATACTCTAAAATTTTTACAGTAACCAGGGACCATTTTGCTAATCATAGAAATGCTATTAATAAAAAATAATACTTAGGAGATCACAACCATAATTTTGTTATGCCACAATTTTCATGGTACATGCATACTTTTGACACATTGTCTGTTTCTTAAATGAATACAGTGACTTCGTCTAGTAATTGGACCTAATTATCTCCTCGAGGCCTTGGAAGTACGGCTTTTTTATTTTTTTGCCATGATGTCTAACGCCAGCAAATTCACACCTAGGTCCTCTACAATTGATCTTTAAGGGCTTTTATGATAAGATCACATTTTAGAATTTTCTCTATAGTACAATGCTTTAATCTTTTTTATATTAAAATGGGAGTATTTTTCTATTTTGAGTGTTTTAGTATTAATCACTTTTCTTAGTCAAGAAGGGTTGTGTAGGAACCGTCCCAATTATGGGGGCAGGAGTTGAATGAATCAGAGGTTGTCCCTGCTGTTCACAAGACAGTAACAATGTGATTCACTAACCATTCAATTTATTTGTAGTCTTCCTGTTCATTAGTCCATGAATAATATTAAGTGGGTGAAACAATGATTCAGAATATTATCAGTGTTCATTCAGCAGAAGAAATCTTGAGGTCCGTGGTTTATTTTGCTTTTTTCTTTCTTTCTTGCATCATTGATAAATTAGAAAATGTAATTAAATACCGTTGGTAATAACTTGCTTGTTGTACCTTGAAAAAGTGTATAATTCATTATAGAAAACCTGATGGCCAGGTTTATTCTTATTCTTTCTCTGTTTTGCTAATGCTTACCCAGTAACACATGTACACACGAACATACTACCTGTTATGTATGCACCTTTTATGTGATGTAGCTACAGCATAGATCTTTAATCAATAATCAACTGTTACTAAAAGCACTATTAGAGAGCACTATTAAGTAATACTGAGACCCAAATGGAGGACAGGTGCTATAAAAGATGATATACATGAATTATGCATTGGTGATGGCTCTTGATGTCCATTTGTTAATATTTATAATGCACCACTATTTATTTAGTAACTTCATAAGTGGGTTAAATTCATTTCATGTCTAATAGCTTAATATTCTATCCAACATATAACAGAATCATATTAAAATCCTTTTAAGTCAATTATTTCAAAAGACTTCACATAAAAACTATATATAAGCGATATGGTGATTTCAGCATTACACAGAAAGAAATAATTTAAAAAGAGGGAAGGAAAAAGAAAGGAAGGTGGGTGGGAAAAAAGAAATGAAGTGAGAGTGGGAACATGGAAGAGAGGAAGAGGTAAAGAAAGAAACTAATTCTCTGCCTAAGAAATGCTCCAAGGAAGTTCCTGTATTTATTCTTGTTTCAGTGGTTTAATCGATAATTTAACTGAAATATATTCTCTTTGTAACTCTATAAAGAAAATTTACCATGCTGTTTTCGCTAAGCAGAAGTATCATGGATTTAAACAAAAGTATGCGGTTGAGTACAGGGTAGCTAAGTTATTAGTAGCCACACAGTCTTATTTCCAAAGAAGAGAAGGTCTAACTGTGAACACTTCTTTCAAAATCAAAATGTTTGCAGAGCGTGGTGGCACACACCTGTAATCCGAGTACACAGGAAGCTGAGACAGGAGGTCAGCTTGGTCTACAATGTGAATTCAAGGTCAGCCTGAACTGAATAGCGAAACTCTGTCTGAAAAAGTAAATAAATAAATAAAAACCACTTTGTAGGATAATTTTAAGAAGAGCAGTCAACAACAGTCAGCTCTATAACCAGCCTGCATGACTCTAAGTTATTTAATTTGTTGGTAGTTTTATATTTAATTTGCTTGATATTTTAGAGGCTTCTATTATTAATGTCTCATAAAATAGCTCATGTCTTATTACCATGTTCTAGTGATATATATATATATATATATATATTTTTTTTTTTTTTTTTTTTTTTTTTTTT
>RJWT010031521.1:0-14364 GCA_004365215.1 Cuniculus paca | reverse complement strand
TTATATAGAAACCAAGTACCATATATATACTGGCCAAATGAGTCTTATAGCTTGTATAAAGGGCCATTGGCTGCACCCATTTTCACTGGGTCATCAAATATGCGGCTGCTGAAAAGTTCTGACATGAGCACATGAATTGCATGGTGATAGTAGAAACAACCTACCAATTTTGAAGCCTAGAAGTTCTGACCATTTAGATTTGGACTAAAGGATAAAGATTGAGCTTTGTATTTCTCTGAGGGTAAGCAACACTTGGATAATTATTGAAATGTATAACTCTGGAGCCCCAACAAGAGTACTGTAACAGCACCTCTGGAGTGGAACCTGGAAATCAGAGTTTCCATAAAAGCCATTGGATGGCTGTTGACACGCAAGATTTGAGAACCTCCATCATCGCGGCCAACCTCTGCCTAAAACAACATGCAGTAGTGCCACCCGTGATTTGTGTTCTTCACTAGGGGACAGTTAGTTTTGGAGCTGGTTCAAATAGGGCTGGCCGCGGCTTTGGGGGAATCCTATCTGCTATCTGCTAAGTGATGGAACAAGTTGCCTCAGGGTCCATATGATTGAGTTGCTCAGTTAGCCAGAGGCTGCTCATCAATGACAGCAGCCTGATTATTTTGGGGGCCATAAGAACAGTGAAATCAGATAAAGCTGGGTAATGCCGTTGCCAGGAATTGACTTGTGACAATCTATCTGGTATCTTAAAAGACAGTCAGTTTGTAATAGGATCTATTAAGTTACTATCTTCAGTCTATATGTATCCATCTATCTGAGTAGATCACAAATGCAGGTTTATACTGCTTCTTTGGCATACTTCGACTATTCTACTTATTAGTTATCAGTCATCTTTATGATATTTTTCCCTTTATTGCTCATGATATTATTTTATAGAAGATATACATGGATCTTAACATCTAGCAAAAATTATATCCAAACTGGGTTGATTTTTAGGTTTTTTATAAAGATCAACAATTTATACATAATACCTCAAGAAGTTAAACAAATGCTTATCTAAAACTGCCCAAAATTACAGGGTCCATATATTCAGACCATAATCAAGTTTTTCAGGCACTAAGCATTAACTACTGGCACAGTCAATTATCTAACTATGAAGAATCACATGCTATTTTTTTACTATTCTTCCCCACGTGGAAGATGGTTGTGATCTTTGTATGTGACAGCATTGCATGTGCCATGCAAACACCCACAATGACAGTAAAAGGAGCTGGGCTTGAATGCATACATCTCTGTGGGTGCAAGAGACTAACTGTTGGTATAGGTTTGAAGCCTTCTTGTGACTGATCACCTAAAAACAATTTACCTAAGCACAAATTTTTCCCAGAAATGGACTAGGTACTGAAATGAGAATTCCCCATTCCTATCCATAGAATAAGTCACAGCTCACAGTATCGGATGTGGCTCTCTTGGACGGCTGGCCATGGTCCATACTGCTATGGTGAACTAAAACAAGATAAACCACACATTCCTTTCCAAGACACACATGTAAGCAGTGGGATAAAAGTTCTAAGACTCCAGAAAATAACAAATAAAGCAAAGCAAAAGTAATATTCACTCTTATGATTATGAAAATTGAGACTATGATCTTTGAACCACTAAACTAAAATAAAAGAATCTCAGGAGAGGTTTCATTCAATTCCCATCCCCCCTTTAAGAAAATTGCTATAAACAGCTAAAATAATACTTGATTATAAAATAGAGAATGGTTGGAGGTGGGGCACAAGGGGATATGCACAAACTGAATTGGTCTTAGTGTTTGCTTTCTTATGAAAAATAGGAAACAGTCTTTGAAACAAAGATGACTAATGACAGAATGGTAATCTTTTGTGTAACTGAATGCTTTAGTTACTGCACTGAACTCTGTGTGCATATGTGTGTATGTATGTATGTGTGTGTGTTTATAACAAAATGCTCAATTTGGTGTTTTTCCTCTTTTTAAACATTGAGATATTATAAATATAGAAGAGTACATAAGACAGATAAAATATATAGATACGTGGGTTTTTAAAAACTACTCATTTAACCACTATCAGATCAAGAAACATAAAATTGTTAACATCCTAGAATCCACAAGTCATCACAAACATACACACACATGCACACACACATATACACAGTTAGTGTGAGTTTTGTAAATGTGTGTATGTGTATGTACAAATCAAACACATGTACATATACTTCAGTGTTCAAGGCCACCCTCATTTCTGATGCCCATCACAAGTTCTCTCCAAGGCTACTCTCAGATTCAGTAATTTGCTACCAATTCACAGCTCAAGAAAACTATTATGTTCACAGTTATAGTTTAGCACAGTGAAAAGCATCACATTAAAGCCAACCATGGGAGGAGGCACATGGAGCAGGATCCAGGACAGTTGTAAGTGCAGGGTTTTTATTTGTTCTCTCCCAGTGCAATTCTGTGGACCGGGCTTTCCTCTCCCATAAACATTATGAGACAATATACTTGCAGTATTGCCAATGATAGGAGCTCACCAAGCCTTGCTCTCCAGAGGTTTTATTGAGCCTGTTACAGAAACATGTTTGACCATCTGTATGGCTGACCTTTGCCTCCAGTGCTGGCAGAAGTCAAGTTGATAGTGCACGGTCCTAAGCTCACATCATAAATCACAGTGCTGTCATAGATTATATGGTATCATCCAAGGGCTCCAGGTAAACAGTGACTCTCATACCAAAAAGGTCATTCCAAGGGCCTAGAAATTGCCTCCCAGGAGTTGAGGGAAAATGCCAGACCTGTCTTCAGGCAAGGTCAATCTTTCATTGAACACATGTGAATATATATTTATATGTTTATATTTTTAAAAAATATAGATGAGTCAAATCTATCTTGAACTTCATATAAATGTTTAAGTATTACAAGTATACTTCATGTAGATATGTAAACTTTTTGAACTTCATGTAGTATATGTATACTTAAATAATTGTTTTGCTTCTTTCAAGATTTTTTACTTATTCTATGCTCATTTAATGTTCTAGATATATTCATAAGTACTAAGTAGAATATCAAAGTCTCATTACCAGAAGAAAAGTCGACTTGGTAACTATCCGCTCATGTAGATGCACACTGTGTTCTGAATTTTTGAGGTTTGTTTTTATTTACTCCATGTTTAGTGTTCTATGCATGCTTATCAAATATCAAGGATAGTCTTGAAGTCCTATCAGAAAAAAATAGATATGTTAAACATCTACAGTACTTCAACGAAGCCAGCCTAGACCTTCCAGTGCTGATAGCCAAAGATTCCATTTGTCGGAAGTACACCCCTCATGGTCAGCTGCAAGTGACAAATATGAGCCAGAATATAATGCAATCATCTTTATTTTAGTGACTGAAAAATAACACACTCTTAACAATCATCCTAAACATTTAGGAGCTCGTTATATTCCTTCTTCACATACCCAAAAGAGAGGAAATCAGGTATAGCCTAGGCCAGGAGTCAGTAAATTTCTTAAATGGTCAAGTGGCCAGTCTTGTAAGATGTACAGACCACACCCTCTCATTCCAACTGCTCACCTACCAATATAACATGAAAGCAGTTACAAATAATATGTAAACAAGGGTTTGTATGTATACCTGTACTCCAGAAATACTTTATGAACAATAAAATTTGAATTTCATATAGTTTTTTTTACATAACAAAAAATTCTTGGTTTTTTTCAATCACTTAAAGAGGTAAAAATCACTCCAAGTTTATAGGTCATATTAAAACAGGATGCAGGCTGTGTTGGGCCCATGGCCCATAGTTGACCAACTCCCGATTAAGGACAGTGGATTCAACAGTTCTAGAATTGACTTTTGAATTGCCATTTATAGCAAGATATTCTTATTACTTTTAGTTCAGTCTAACTCCACTGACACTCAGAAAAATGAACTGTATCTCATCTAACACATTTTAGAACCTAGTATTATTGCTTGGTTAAAAAATAAAACTGTTGTATGTGGAGAATAAGCATTAATAAACATTTGATCAGAATCACTAACTAATGTTCTAAGTTTACCATGTAAATAAAAGAGACTAATTCTCATAATATTCCTAACAATAAGTCCCTAGATAGAAGTTCTGCTGCAGAAGAGAGCCACTGATTTTCTTCTTTCCCCTAGTTAATATGAATAAAATAAAGGTATCTATCAAGTATCAATATCCCCAAGGTAATTTAAACCAATTCTAGTAAAATCTTATTTGCACAAATGCAGTAGAAATCAGAAATCATTAATGTGGCCATATCATTTTACTCTGAAAAGGACTAAAAAAATTTCTCCTCCAACAAGATTTTACTTCTGCTTGTCTGTTAGGTCAATGAGCAATTTAGAAGAGCAAATAACAAAATTAATCTCACTTACTTAACTGCTACACATCACTCCAACTTTTTGCTATAAAAAAGTAATTTTAAAAAATTATAGGTTTTCATAGAGTATCTTTCTTGCATAAAATTGAAGGACTACACTTCACTTCTTCCTTCTGTTTTTTTTTTATATTTAGGTCTATAGAGCTACAGAAAGGAGTGATCCAGGCAATCAGGTAAGAGCTGGCTTCTCATGCAGACTTGAAACGGACAGTCTCCACAGTGCCTGCTAAAAAGGTAGTGGCGGTGGTTTGCACCTGTGCTTCTGGTATGCTCAGTTTCCTGCTTATCGCACTTTCTGGGATACAAGTATTTCTTTTGCTACTCTTTGGAATTTTCTCTTTCTGTTTACTGTTGAGTCTGATCCACTGTGCCATGGGTATACTACATGAGAGCCTGTGTCTTGGATATTGGCATTTCTGTATGACTGATTTCACATACCTAAATTATTTTTGGTTTTGTTTTATTGTAAAGTGTTTTGTTTCCTCAAAATACAAGCTTCTTGTTAATGAGTATTTTGAGTACAGTATTAGGAGAATATTCAGAAAACTAATATATGGGCATACTTTTGGGGATGGAAACAACAGTGTCAACTGTGTATTCGTCCATCATTCTTGAGTTGGCACAATGGCATAACGGTGCCACATGCCACCTATTTATAACATTCAGAAAGACTCTGAAATAGATCATATTTGTTGTCTTTTTAGTGCTTTAAGGTATCAAAATAACATGAAAATGCAAATAATAACTAATTTTCTCACTTAAATAATATAACACGAAACCTTTCTTACTATATTATTTTGATATCTAGACATAGTGAAGATTTATGCACTGTCTATCTTTCAAGGCAGCCAGGAAGACACACAGAAATTAATCAAGCATTTTCAAGTCACTCTCACAGGAAAAAACTATTTGCACATCCTTTTTCTCCTTCTCTTAGATTGTTAAATATTGTTGCAATTGAATATGAGGGCCACAAACTCTGGAGCACCGTTCCTGAAAATGATTCTTATTAATAGCAATTTTGTTCATTAGAATTTTTAATTTTCTTTGATTTTGGTTTTGTTGATTTTCATGATTGTGCTTTGCATTGTTTTCAATACATTCCAGTTTTCTGTTTCCTTTCAATGTTTTAATCCAATTACCAACCCCGTAAACAAGCGTTTGCCACATCTACAGTAGGTGCACTGAACTGTGAGGTGAAGTGATTTCTGATTACAGACAGGCTAATTTTCAAGGGACAAGAGGAACAACATGCACTGAACTGAAGAAAAGAATAATGGAAAAGACCTTGTTAGGTGACATATGGCACAGATTTAGAGCACAGATAGATGAGAAAGAACAAAGATACTTAATCCTAAAATACATATGTATTACCTGGACAGTAGTTGTGATCTGGGTCATATGTGATTGGCTTGGTTATGAGAGGGAAAATATTTTACACATTTTGTTGTTCAAGAGTGTTCATTAATATTAGGATTAGCCTCTCTAATTGAGAGAGTGACAAAAAAGCAATTTAGACTCTTTAAATCTCTAGGGGTATATTAAGGAGGCCAAAGGCAAAAGTCATTAAGAAAGAATGTCTCCTGGATCTCTGGCTTTTCTTTTTTTCCTGTCCTTTTACTCGCCCCTTCCTAAAATGTCTAGCATCACCTGGCTTCCTACTAGCACACACAAAAAAATTTTTTTCACATATTTCCTACATTTTGAGGTAGGATTAATAATGCCTTGGGAAATTTCCTATGTCATGGCCTTTACAAATTGCCTAGGATTTGTACCATAGGATGTAGGGAAAAAGCATTGATGTAGAGTTCTGGGTGTTGTAATAGGAGCCAACAGATTAGCAAACATTACAGAAAGTTATAGGACTTTCATGGATTTCCTAAAATCATGGGATCTCACCGGATTAGTTTGTTCCTCCACTGATGTGAAGACCATGATTATCTAATTGGAGCAATAGTCGAAACAAAATGAGTTTGAAATTTAGCTGCTACTGTTCTGTGTTCTCTATTCTCTCCTGGCATATGGGTATGGGGTGTGGAAAGCCTTCCCCATTGGCAGAAGTTTTAGTAAAACAAAGTTTTAAAACTCAAAAATAACAGTGAAAGCTTCGTCGAATTAGGCCGACTTCCATCACAAAAATAGAACATGCTATTTTGAATCTTCTGAATCTCAGAAACTAGGTACATAGGCTCTGAAGTCTTTAGGAAAACCATCAAACATGTAATATTCTCAGCACTGGGAGAGATTTCTTTGAGCTTTTAACCACTGAAGGTTAAGATTTCCCACATAATGATGCACTCTCTCTGACCACAATGAAACCAAAAAGACAGGAGGCTAAGCACAGATGACCACCAGAGACCAAAATATCAATTTGTTAAAAGTAATGATGAGCGTTAAAGAGTCGTCAGGACAAGGTAAATGCAGTGTTGAAAAAGCAGTAAACTCCTTACTTGCTATGTGAATAATGTGATTTTTATGAGACTGTAAGAATGGCAAAATCACAGGTACATACATCCACTTAGATTTCAATCCTTCCATCTAGGAAGTCAAAGGAAACAAAATCAGCCTCTGCCTTCTGATAGTTTATAGGGTAGAGTAATGTAGTTTTACATATTTCCTTTGGTTTTTAAGCAAACATTAAATCATAAAACTCCCCCTAGTATTTAAGAGACATTTAACTGACAATTGATGATAAAAATGTGTGATTTAAACAATGAAATCTAAAGTTAAATGTCATTTTCATCATTTGGTTTCATTATATCCTATAAAATACAGAGCTATCACTTAAAACAATGATGACAATCACATACCATATATTCTGTAGATCCATTTCTGCAGAATGTTGGAGTGAATCTTAGACAGACTATAAAGTTCATAAACTAATACATGGGGATTTTTATACTTTGGTTTTTAAGCTTTTATATTGTGTTCAGAGGCCAAAATCTAAGTACTGAGAAAATGTTTATTTGAATCCCAAATTCATTTCAAGATGACTCAATAGCCTAAGACCTCTATCAAGGTAGAAAAAAAAAAAAAGGCAGTTCCTCCTCTGGTGTGAGTTGGAATGAATGCAAAAGAGTCTGTTTCCTACATAAACCAAGAGCACTTCTATAAATAAGATAAAGAGAATAACAAAAATAAGGCTACTAGTAAATTAAAAGTGACACTTGGACAACCAATAATCCAGCTTGCTTTTTCATACATCTCAAATAATGGTATCAGAACCTTTTTCCTTTATATGAGGAGTCAGAAGGACAAGGCCACTATGGAACGGCAATGGTGGGCCAGGATTAGAAAACTCTGGACTTACCAGCCTCACATGCCCTAGTTGTCAGTACAAACCACAGCTAATTTTTTAAGACTCCACTGCAAGATATAACAGGAAATGATGGGGAATTCTTTTTCTACGTTCAACAATGTCAATCCACAGGCAATATTGTGAAATGAGGATTCCATTGTTCCCAAAATGTGTTAGGTTTTTTTCAATGGGTTGATAAGGAAGAAGGCTGTGCTGTGTACAGCATGTAGATCAGCTGAAAAGGAGGTTAAAGTTATCACCATGGGAGTCTAAATCAGGTAGCTTTAACAGAAAAGTTAATTCCTAAAAAACCTTAATTTTCTGCAGGTCAGATTTTTTTTTCTAGTTTTTCTCACAATCTTTTGTCAACTCAGTCATTCTTCACTCAAGCAGGGCGAATTCCTCATCACCCTGGAATCACTGAGTCCACCATATTCCTCATGTCTGTTTCCTTCTGAATCAGAAAGTAACATTTTCTGCCTAAAATAGAATCATATTTCTATTTGAGGATGACTGGTACAGTGCCTGGCCTTGTATATGGGACTCCAAGCCCATTCTGATTTTATATTCTTGTCAAAGAATGATTTTCCTACCTAAATTCCTGTCTGAAATTCATGTGCTCCTTAACTCTTGTTTCAGGAACATGTAGCGTGTCTCACCTTTTTGGGTTCTGCACACCTATACCCATGAAAAATACTCTACACTTAGACTTTCCTTTTCACTATTTCCCAGAAGAATCTCTCACAGGATGGATCCACAGATGTTATAGATCTGAATGATTTTTCAAGTAGATGCCCATAGTCTCTGCCCAAAAGTCTGCCTTAGAAATACTAAAAGTTTACTTTCCTCCACACCAGATTTGCTATACTGAACTCACCAGAGAGATGAATATGCTCTTTAAAAATTTATTTCCTTTGCATTTCTCTTCTTATAAATGAGAATCTGGGATCTCATAAAACTGAATTAAAATTATCAAATACTATTGAACCAACCTAATGAAAATTTTAACCAAAAATCACTGTAAATGAAGTTTGTGATATACGGAGAATACAAACCTTTGTAAAGGAGATACTGTTCTTATGTAAACTCATGAATGGAGACTTTCTTGAATAAATTGCTTCCTAATAACATCAGAGAGTCATTGGCTGGGTAAATATCTCCCTGGGGCACTCACTGAGGTTCCTGAATTTAAATGTTCAATACAACTTATATTTGTCACCTTTACTAATGAGTTTTTCTTTATGAAATCATTATTAGCATGAAAAAGTTAAATTTTGTATCTAATTTCCAGAATTAATGCTGTTTAAAAGACCTCAAGGGGTTGAAAGTTTTCTTGCTGGAATGCAACATTTACATAATTTCTATTGCCCCAACATTTACACTCCCAACCCACTGTCAATTTGCTACCTGAAGCAGGAGAAAGAAAAATGATCAGAACAACCTGAATGTCTGGGAATTTCTGCTAGGAGGAACAAAGGGCCTTCTCAAAGGATCTGTTAATAAAATCATCTCTTCTATTCTTGTTTGTGATTGAAGCACAGAAAGACTACTGTGGTTCTTTCTGAGGCCCATATTCCCAGCAAGAACTACTGTTGCTGCTATTTTTATAATATTCATGAACAAGTTTAGCACAATGGTTAAATGATTCCCTGAGTTGTTACAGTTACAATCGGGGGTTTTTATTTTTAGATTTAGGATTTTACCTGCATTCCTTTCATTTTAGCATTGCAGCAAATGGTCTAAGTTCTCTCTTATTAAGGCAAGAACTGTAGGTCCTAAAAATTCAGCTTGGAGCTAGCAATATAGCCCACACTGCAAAGCCCTTGAAGGTAGGAGATGAAATGCTTATTTATAAACAGACCTGGACAGGCTTTCCATATATGAAATGAGGAAGCAAAGCCTGACTTTCAAAAATGCCAATCCTTTGATCTCTCACAGGAAGTACTATTACTGGTCTTCAGTGTGGCCTACACACTACCTAGGTGCCTCCTGTTTGTAGTTAACTAGATTCTCACATTTACAGGTAATACCATCCCACAATGGACTAAGCCAAAAAGATAGCTGAAACATATCCTGAATAAAGAAAGTCTTGGAGATAACACAAGACATCACTGCATTCAATAGGTGTCCATGGTACATTTATTACAAAATTTATAGCATTTATAGCACTTAGCTTCCCTTAAAATGATGAATCCACGGTGATATAATTTGTTGTGTAAAAATGAATGGCAGGTTTTCTGAGCGCCATAGTTTTTAACACCTTTTTTATATATAAGGTTAAAAGACCACATTTTACACAGTCATCACATGAAAATTTAATACTAGCATTTTAATGTACTGTACATTACTGCAAAATGAGTTTTTTTAACATATAGGCTTAAAGCTATCAAGAAAAAGAAACATATTTATAAGTTGTAGCAATCTCTATGATTAAAATTATCTATGTATCTTAGAGTTATCCATATATGTGTATATGTGGTACCCTATACATAAGGTACTAATTTTCTGAACAACAAAAAAAGACTAATTAAAAGGATAGTTGTATGCCAGTGAATTTACTCTTAAACTCCAGAAAAAAACATTCAAATCATCATGGAAGAAAACAGATTTTACAAAGAATTTAAATTAGCAAATAACTGGGTGTGTACTATAAGCTCTACACAGGCAGTCTTATAGTGCACTAAAGACTTTAAAAAAGACGTGAAGTCTGATTCCATATTATGCTACAAATTCATTGAAATACATATATGCTAACAAAATTCTATACCTACACATAATATTTTTCTACTGAATTTCATAAAGCAATCAAATATGAACTCCTTCAGGAAATATTTCCCAGGTCATTTCAATCACCAGTATAGATTGAGAATATTCTGAGCACCAGTCAGATCATGCAGGCACCCTTGTGGCAGGGATCAAAGTAGCCACACTGAGAATGAGGTTAAAAGAGGGACAGTCTCTGGGGCACCTGAGCTATAACAGGTGCAGACAGGTACTGAGAGCTACAGTCCCCAGTCAGTGCTGTGCTTTCTATCCATAATTATTTTCCCATGTCCTGAACTTACTCCCTTTCTTCACTGCCTTCCAGTATTTCAGGGGTTTCCTCCTTGCCAAACGAGTCTCTGGCCTCACACTGGAAGTTTTCAGAACTTTATGTTTTCTCCCCTTTTGACAAATTCATTATACTGAGTTGCAAGCGATACCCGATAGGCCATGATGTGATCCAGACTATAGTCTAAAACTACTTTATGTTTAGCCTTCATTTATGCCAAATAAACATGTTTATAAGTTTTAACAATCTCCATGATTAAAATTATCTATGTATCTTAGAGTTACCCATGTGTGTGTATATGTGGTACCCTATATATAAGGTACTAATTTTCTAAACAACAAAAAATGACTAATTAAAAGTTCTCTCCTACTTCCATCAAGTGCCCTATCAGCACACACTGATTGGCACTAGCACAGGTCTTGAAGACAGACCACTGGGATACAAAATCCCTTTTAAAATCAAAACAGGCCTTTTAAAGTTGTGTGTCCTTAGAAAAGTTACTTTTTTTGTTGCTTAAATTGTCTTATCAGATAATACTCCTCTCTCATAGCATCTATTCATAAATTAAATGATAGTATATTTAAGATGATGGGGCTATGAATCACATGTGCTATTATTTTTACACCCAATTTAGAATAAGGCAAAAGAAATAGCTATCCATCTGGATCTATAATCCAACCTGAGTTTGGGGGACACCAAGCATAAAGCATAGGCATAGAGGATAAAGCACAACAAGGTGGGGACATTACCAAGTCCTGGCAACTATCAGTATGACATGGCTTGTTTTTGTTTTGTTTTGTTTGTTTTTTGTTTTGTTTTTACCTTGTAAAATATTTGCAAGGGACTGAAGAGTGAAGAACTGGTAATAAATTCCCAAAAAGTTCTTCAGTGACAAGCTGTCCAACTTGTCCATCATAAATAGAAGGGTCACAGAAAACCCATTTCACTAAGAAGGCACCAGGGCATTGCTTGGAGCAAGGTACTGGAAATAGAAGCTCTTTGGAGACCATCTCTTCAAGCATCAGTGAGGGTCTTAGTCTGCTTGAGTTACTATAAAAAATATACTAGACTACCCAATCTAGTATAAGTCTAGCAACTTACAAACAACAGACGTTTATTTCTTACAGTCTCAGAGACTGGAAGACCTGGTTCAGAGTACCAGTATAATTGGGATTTAGTGGGGGGCCTTGTCTAGTTTTCAGGTTGCTAATTCTGGCTGATCACCTCACATGGTAAACAGGCATTAGTTAGCTTTCTGGAGTCCCACTAATCCCATCATGAAAACAGAACCTTCAAGACCTAATCACCAGCCTCATTTCTCAGTACTACCTCCTAAGACATTAGGTTTTAGCATATGAATGTTGGGGGCACACAAACATTCAACTATTACAGTTGGCATGGTAACATCAGGTCCTGCTATGATGGCAGTTATTCCATTTCATAGATCCTGAAAACTTATCTAATAGGACAAGACAACAAATCTATGGTAGAATAATCAATGTAACTGAAAAACAGCTCCAGAACATGTCAAGCCAATGGAATTGATTAATTATCTCAGAATGGTAGAATAGTTCCAAAAATCAGGCTATTCCTTTGACTTCATACATACTCAACGACTTCTTTTTGCTTTGTTCTGCATCTGAGTTTTATGGCCTATTGGTTGGACACACCTGGCTTGCTATGTCACATCATGTGAAAAGGAACTATCTTAGGCCACATATAAAATGTATAATACAATTCATTGTACAAGTAACAATTTCATTTCTAACTATTTTTATTATAAAACAAGCATGTCCAACCTGCAGGCTACAGATTGGACATGCTTGGTCTATAACATGCAAATAATATCTACATATTTCAAAATGGAGGAAGGATTAATAAGAAAGATAAAACATATGAAAGTGCTGGGCAAAGGTTTTGATGAAAAGAAAATGATATTCATATGGTAACTTTCTTTTTTGTTGTTCTTCTTAATTCATTTTAAAAATGAGAAATTATTTTTTTTTCAAAATTGCATCTCCATTTGTTTTCAGAATAGCCCATCCAAACCATAGATCCACCTTCTTCTTAATAAACCACAGGACTGAATGGGTCTCACATCTAATCACAAACACATCTTAGGCTCAGTTACTTCCTGGCTGACTGTTTTATTCTGCCTCACTCTACAAAAAAAGTCAACAGTAAAGAATACCTTAAATGACCAGGCATGGTGGTGCACGCCTGTAATCCCAGCCCTTGGTAGGCTGAGGCAGGAGGACCTCTGTGAGTTCAAGGTCAGCCTGGACTACAAAATGAGTTCAAAGTCAGCCTGAACTGCAGAGCAAGACCCTGTCTCAAAAAAAATGTTTTCTGGCACTCACTGATTCATAGCCATAAGCAAACAGCAAAAGACGTTGCGAAAATTAAAGAGCCATTTTCACGAGCTGACACAGCAGCAAAGTTTGTGGAGCCAGTCTTTTCAGCACCACCCATGTACTGTTTAATCGTCACTCTTGATGGATAAAACTCAGTAATGATTTCTATCCTTGCAACAAGACTGCAGTGTGGCTTTAGTAACTCTATATGATATACTAGGGAATTTAAATATATGATAATATATGCAATATAATATATAATTATAGTACCATATGCTAGTAAGTTAGGTAATAATGGTAGTATATTATATAATAGGCAATACTGTATATGTGTATACACATAACTAGAAATATAGATACCTTAGTTTCCCCAAAATAAAATGCGTTACTTTCTTCACGGAGATTTTTTAATGAGCAAATATGCTAGTAGATTTAAAAGATCCCTTGGAAAATTAAGTATTATCCCAATTATGCTGGACATTTATATATGCATATGTAAACACATATATATTAAGTTTACCAAAGAAAATAATACATGTTTCCAAAGACAGCTGCATTTAAATTACTTTTCCTGATGACAAAGTAGCCTAATAATGATTACATAATCGAGGTAATCAGTGTAAATTGCTAGTTACACAGATAAACTCAATGTTATCATAACAAATTCTCTTTGAACCTCTGTGCCAGGCGCTGTGGTAGAGATGGAGATACTGATGGTGAGTGATTCATACACTGTCCTTGTCCCTGTAGAGATGGAGACTCAGAAAGTTGGTGCTATGGTTTGGATCAAAAATGTCCCCTAAAAGGCTCATGTTTGCAGATGTGGAACTTTTGAAAGGTGATTAGATCATGAGCACTCTAATTTGATGGGATTCTTGGAAGGTAATGGTAACAAGAGGTGAGGCCTAGCTGAAGGTAGTAAATCATGAGGACATGATCTTGATAACTCTGTCTGGTCCCCAGTCCCTTCCTATCTTGCTATTTTCTTTCTCTTACCCTCTCTGCTCCCTGGCTATCATGAGCTAAGCAATTTCTTCCACTACACCCTTCTACCAGAATTTTTCAGTTTCATCCCAGACCCAGAAACACTGGAGCCAGATGATCATGGTCTGAAACTATGAGGCAAAATATACTTTCCTCCTTTAAATTGTTTATGTCAGGTATTTTGTCCCAGTGATACACAGTTGACTAACAGAGTTACCAAACAATAGTACAAACTGATACATAATTGCAACTTGTCTCAGCCTTATAATGGATGAGTAGAGAAAATAAGAAGCACA
>RJWT010031520.1:0-14360 GCA_004365215.1 Cuniculus paca | reverse complement strand
AAGCAGGAGGATCATAAGTTTGAGCCCAGTGCAGGCAATTTAGCAAGACTTCACCTCAAAAGTATATATATATATATATATATTTAATATGTTATATATATATGTAATATACATTGTATAATATATAGTTTATATTTAATATATATGTATAATATATAGTTTATAATATATACTGAATATAAATATATATTATTTATATATAATATTTTATATTTATATATATTTTTTAAAGACCTGGGAATTTGGCTTAATGGGAAGGGAGGCTGAAGCAGGAGGATTCAAAGTTTGAGTCCTGCCTATCTCAACATTAAAAAGGGCTGGAATGTAGTTCTGTGATAAAGAGCTTCAGGTTTGATCCCCAATACCGGGAAAAAAAAGAAAGGTACAGTGTAGCTTAGATTGTGTTTCTTAAAGATACCCACTCATGGCTGCAAAGACAAGAATGATGCTAATGAAAGTGACCTTCAATTTTTAGACAGAGTTGCAAGAGATTCTAGCAATGATCTGACCAAAGACTGGCATGACAGCAAATGCACTCCCTGACCTAACTTGGAATTTGAACACTGTAATGCATCAACTCACTTGAGGGATTAGCTCTACAGTACTACAACTTTCTTTCTCTCTTTGGTGCTGCCGGGGCTCTAACCCTGGGCCTCAGGCATGCAATGCCAGTCCTCTACCACAGAGCTACAGGCGCAGTCCTATAACTCTGAAAGAGATATTCTTTAAATAACCACAAAAGACTGAATTTACTAGTCATTCAATGACACTGAGAATCCCTGTCTGCCAAATTGCTATTATTCACTACAAGTGGTTTATGTGTGACCTCTGTCCCTCTCTACTTGGTAATGTTTACAAGAAATAATAGGGTGAAGTACTTGGTAACTTCTGAAAGAGGGTAAATTACATAAATTCAAATTATGCTTAAGTGGAAATCTGATTTCTCAAGTATAAAGGACATTATTTCAGCAGATTGTGTCATTATTATCATGATCATTTAAATAAAGCAAACTTCTAATACTCCCCCCTCTATCCCTCATTAAAATCTGCAAACTAAGTTTCTTTGGTCAGGAAATGAGGGAATCTGGAGGACAGCAGACTCTGCACATTCTGGATCTGTGTCCTGGAGATCTTTTCTCACTGAAGGACCAGTACTCAAGAGCCTGATGTGTTCCGCTGTAGCTTAGGCCTCCCATCATGGCTGCTGTGTTTTTTTACATATTTCTGCCCATTTTGCAGCCTCTGGAGAATGCCATGCACTTTTTTAGCAGAAAGCATAATACTGGGCCAAAGTGGTATTTCTAATGAAGTCACATGAGTAGAGACATGAAAATGTTGAACTTAAGCTATTTGTAAAACTAATACAAAATCTATAATAGAATCCAGGATCTATCCAGGTGATGATATTGTTTAAGGTTAACTTCATCAGAGTGTGGCCCAATGGCAGAGTGTGTGCTTAGCATCCTCAAGACCCTGAGTTCATTCCTAGCACCAATAAATAAATAAAGTTAACTTTAGACTTTACTTGAATGCATAAGCATCCTCGGGTTAGGAATTAGCCTTTTATGTTCTCAAAGATGTGTTTAACCCAGGCATGAATACCTCTGGGAGATTATCAAAGTCTTGCTGACAGACATCTTGAACACCTGCTCTTAAAACATTTCACCCTCATTCCAGCAGTAACAGCTTTTGCAGACCACTGAAGCCATTTTTAGATTGTATGGAACTCCACTGTTTTGTTACCAATGATAATTTAAAAAAAAAAAAACAAAAAACTACATCCAAGAATATCTGCTCATTCTATATCCATGAGTGAAAGGACAAACTAGTTCTATTTCCCCTTCCTCTAACCATCTCCAACTCTGTATAGAAGACATTTTCTGACCAGCCAACTGAAGGCAAACTCCTCTCCCCTCTCTAGAGTCCAAAAGTAGGTCCCATTTTTGAGAGGTCAGGGCAGCACACTACAAAAGCAGTCATCTCACTAGAATGGCCTCTGCCATACCTCCTCTCCTCTCCAACAGGGAGGCTACACAGCAAGACATCTGAGGACATCAGATGTTGTTCTTCCACTCAGAATCCAAGACATGGCCTCTGGATTTCAGAGACTCAACCATGAAGGAGGTGAAATGGGTGGCCAGCTACAACCTGGTGGTGCAGTAAAACCCAGTGGTGATACACACGTGCAAGGCGTACCAGCTGAAAAAGATGGGAAAATTTCCTGCTGTACTATATTTTAAGATTGCATTACTTAGCTATGCCACGATGGTCACTAGCATCATACTCACACATCCTCAAACTCCTGCTCGTGGAGTAAGTCCTTTTTTGCTTAGTATATTTCATGTAATAGAATTTATTTCAGGAGGGCTATAATAAAACTTTAATGCATCTAAGGTAGATTATCTTTGGAGAATAATAATTAAAGAAGAAAGACAAGTACTGGGCTCCCTTAAGACAAAAATAACTTGCTATCTGACAGCAGATTCAAAATGACTGCTGGCTTACCCAGTATAAGATGTTAATAAAGGCAGCACTGCAAGGCCAGAAAAGCAGGGTGAAAGTAGGTCCAATGGAGTATTGCAGACTATGTGAGTAAAAGAACTGCCTTTGCAGGCCTAAGCAAAGAGACAGAAGCAAAATACCTACAACTTCTCTCATTCACTGCTGCAGTTAACAATACTCTTTGGAATTTGAAGAGAGTAATCAGGCATCATCTGTACTTTGTGATGACTTCGATTCCCTGATCATCTGTTTATTCTTCCTCTTTACATATATATTTTAGACAGGGGGTGGATGACAGACAGGCATGTGCAATCATTTCATCTCTAGGGGAATAAACTCTTTGTGGGAGTGAGGGGACCTGTGTTTTTTAAATTTATTGGTACATTCAAAAACGTACAGCCGGGTGTGGTGGTGTACACCTATAATCCCAGCACTGGGGGCAGGGGGGGTTTTTGAGGCAGGAGGATCACTGAGTTCAAGGCCAGTCTGAGCTACATAGTGAAGTACTAATAACTGCTACATAATATTTCCAGTGATTATTGAATTCAAACTGATTTCTTCAACTTCCTACTTTCCAATAAGGATATTAAATTCAGTATTTCTCACTGCTATTAGCTACGAGTTTCTGCTTCTCATTTGCATCACTTTAGGATAATTTATAAGAATATATCCATCCAACATTTGAAAAGCTATTCCATAAGTCTAGGAGACTATTCTGCTTAAGTATACTTTTTTAAAGGTAAATTCAAAGAAAAGAGCCTGGCTCCTTTAAAAAAATAGACTTACATCTGAAAGAGAGCAGAAAGCCTGTTAGGGTGGTTAATGGATAATGTCAGAATTTGCTGCAAATCTAAACTTTACACTACCCTTTGACTTCAAGATTGGATTAAGGGAAATCTGAATGGAATGAGAGAATCTGGTTTCTTTTTCTTTTTAAAACAACCTTGTTTCTTCTATCTCTGTTTTTGCTAGGAAAAGAAAAAGAAGCAAATTAAAAGCAAGTGGGACACTCCTCAGAAGTGTCGCACAAGCACTGTATACCAGCTAGATGTGTGAGGTGATTGACGATGAAAGAAAACAACTCTAGATATGTGGGTTTCTAAAATTAAGCCTTTTACACCAAAACATTGGAATAAGACTTTATAACCATTAATAAATAGTCACAGTTTAGATAAGCATCAAAATGTCATTTTAGTTTCTTAAATCTGGTCAATTGTGCTTTGAGACTAAAACACTTCTAAGATGTAACTGAAGGGCAAAGTTGGGCAGCCAACATTTTTAACAGCACAGCATGTTAAACTGGTGGTGCAGGTAGCTACGGCCTCCACAGCAGCTGACCAAGTAGAGAGTGGACCTTTGGCCTAGAACTCTACAAGGCACTGGGAGCTGGGTCTGTTTGTTTTTTCAAACGCCAGTCTTTCCATTTCATTAAAAGGGGTTTCTATGGTGTTGATAAGGACATATGGCACTGTTAAAACATTAAAAGGTCAGGACTGAGGGAGAAGTTTCTGAAATGAACAGCCACCAAGTGCATAAGAGACAATGGATCATTTGAAACAGTGGTCTAAGTTTGAAAATATTTTCTAACTCTAAAAATCTTTAAAATTCTTTGTCATTTTTCCCTTTCAGGCTTAAAAAAAATTTCTCATGGATTAAAAAAATAGTGTATCCCTGACAGAGCATAATTTAGATAAGATATAAAATTTTTTGGAGGCATTATCAACTAAAACCAATTTGAATTTAAATGTCGGCTTAAACCTTGACTTCTACAAGTTTAAGGTAGCCTTCATCTTAAAGTAAAAATAAATGACTAGGATTTTTAAGTACTTGAAATTATTTAGTGACCCTGTCAGTAATTTCTGTGCCAGATATATATATATAATATATATACATATATATATATATATATATATATATATATTTTTTTTTTTTTTTTTTTTTTTTTTTTTTTTTTTTTTTTTTTTTGCGGCACTGGGGACTGAACTCACAACCTTGCACTTGCCAGGCAGGCACTTAGGCTGCTGAGCTAAATCCCTGGCCCTTGTCTTTTTGAGACAGGATCTCACTATGCTGTTCAGGCTGGCCTTGAGCTCACTTTGTAGCCCAGGCTGGTCTCAAACTCACAATGATCCTCCAGTCTCAGCCTCCCGAGTGCTGGGAATACAGGCGTGAGCCACCACACCTGGCCTGTGCCAGATATTTTGAAAGTTACAAAAAGAGTATCCTGCTGGGCACAGTGGTATATACTTGAGATCCCAGCTACTCAGAAGGCTGAGGCAGAAGGATCAGTAAGTTCAAAGCCAGCCTCGGCAATGCAGTGAGACCCTGTCTCAAAAATAAAAAGGGACTGGGGACGTGGTACAGTGGTAGCGTGCTTAACATGCATGAGGCCCTGGGCTCAATCCCCATTACAAAATTTAATCTTTTAGTTTAGATTTTTATTTACTTCATCTAAATCTGAATTTGACTCTCCAGTTTGAGTCTGACTCTTGGGGCACCAGATTCACCATTCGCAGATACTTGGTTCATGGTAGTTTGTAAGAATGAAATGACTGTGAAAGGAGCCTGGCTCTTGGGAAGGAACTGGATCACTCTTCCGTGGTCACCAGAGTGGCTGCAGGGCTCAGCTGCCTAAGCGAGTGGCCGACCCAGGCCTCAGTGGAGCACTCTAAAGGCATGGGGTGGTCGCAAAGCTGAGCAAATAGGGACTCTGGCTTCTGGTTGGTGCTTTTTTGAGGCATCACATGTTTCCATGTTTTGCATTTATTTAAAAAGAGGAGAAGAAAGGAATATGCTCTGCATTAATCTGTTGATGTCAACTATTAGCTAAATGTGCATGCAAATAAACAGATGTGGGCTATGGAGTCCCCAGTCAATACCTGAAATACAGGATTTGGAAGAACAGTCCAAAGAGAACGAATGCATCCAACTAAAGGCTACCTCAAATAAGCTTACATAAGATCGATGCATCTTAAAATAGACAGGATACAATTAGAAATATTAAATCACTAGGACTTAGGGTAACTTGAGAACTAATTATTTGATGATTTTGGCAATAATGTTCTAAGCCAAATGTTTTATAAATTCTCAAAATTAGTTCCATTTCTCCATGAACAATGAGGGATATGTAGATTGTTGGCTTACTGAAATTTTAATTTTTAGGTTTATCTGATTTTTGAGAAAAATAAAAAGCATTAGGGAATTAGTTCTTGTTCAGCTTACTTTTGTCCTTCATTCTGAATGAAAGCAAAATAAAACAAAACTGATCCTTCCATGAAAATTCTACCTTCTTCTAACCTGTCCGAAGATTCAGAATAATGATACTGGCTAGACAGCTACTCCATCAGTCTCCTACCCACCTCTCTTCCTCCAGTCTTGATCAGGCACGTCACCACATCTGGGCTCTATTTTCTTTTTTTTTTTTTATCTGAATAAAGATTAAATATTGTAGCCGGGCCTGGTGGCACATGCCTGTAATCCCAGCACTTGGGAGGCTGAGACAGGAGGATCATTGTGAGTTTGAGGCCAGCCTGGACCACATAGTGAATTCAAGGCCAGCCTGAACTGCACAGCAAGACCCTGTCTCAAAAAGACAAGGGCTGGGGAACTGGCTCAGTGGCCTAAGCGCCTGCCTGGCCAGTGCAAGGTCGTGAGTTCAATCAAAAAAGATTAAAAATCGTGAGTGTTAGGCTGAGATCAGTTTTTCTTCCACTGTTGTCATTTTCACATAACCTCTGAAAAGGTCTAATCTGATTGTTACTTATTTTAGTATTGGGAAGAGTGGTTAACTTTTGGGGGGGGGCGGGGGAGAGATGGTCTTGCTAGGTAGACTGGCCCTGAACTCACTATGTAGCCCAGCCTGGCCTTAAACTGGCAGCGATCCCCTTGCCTCAGTCTCCCAAGTGCTGGGATTACAGGCGTGTGCCTCCACAGTTGGCCTCTACTGCTTAAATTTTAATCCTAACTTGCTCTAACTATATTTGTGTGACCTGAGAAACTCTCTTGGCCAATTAACTTCTTTCTTCATAAAACGGAGATAAAATGTTTTTCACTTTCAATGTTAAAGAGAAAAGATAAAACAAAACTGAAGAACCTAAAGAACAGTTGAAATGAAAACTAGACATTAGTAGAAAAATTAGCAGACCTTGTATTTCAGCAACTCGATCAACCTACAAACCCAATATTAAACTGGTTTTAAAAAAAGCACTGAGCACCAGGCACATGCTAGGTACTGGAACTGGAGCAATGAGCAGGAGATGCTGGCCCTATTTATGTGGAGGTCCACTCTGCCTTACCTGTTCTAAAAAGTAGTGTGAGATGTAAGGACACTTCCACATGAAATTCCCCAATGGATTTTGTAGATTAATCCCCAGTTTTCACCAGTCTTTCCCATACTGACATTGGTACATCATTCAGTATAAAAGCCTCACAAAATGATTTTACCAATGTGTCTCAAACTCAGTTTAAAATTAGATATTTTTTAATGACTGTAGATTTCTTTCTTCCAGGCAGATTTAAAATCTTTTACATGCTGGGGGACTACACTTAAGGGATAACTTTCATGCTTGATCAAACCATACATCATTTCTAAAATTTACTGTTAAATTATCTATCACTAATTATTTTTGGCTAAGTATAATTTGAAACACATAACAAACTTGTTCTGCCTTACTAGAAGCAGCAGCTGTGTTTTAATTTACTAGTAAGTGATCAGTTTTCTGCACTTCTGCTCAGGTCTTTTCTTCTTACCAAGTTCCTGTGCTAGTGTGCTTTATTTTTTCAAAATGCTCTTTAAAAACAGACTGTTTTGATGAGCTTGTCCTGTAAATATTTAACTACACCACTAATGAGTCACAAGTGGTAAAACAAGATCCATAGTCATCTCTGGCAGGAGAATGTTGGTGAACACTGCCTGAGACATAAAACTGAAAAATGCGCAAATTTTCACTAACCTGAAAAGACAAATTGCAGCAGATGTTGTGATCTGAAGGGAAATAAATGCAAGGTTAGAAAAGCTAGAAAAGCAGGAAGAGCACAGATACCGCTGCGAAGGGAGAGACAAAGTGAAGGAGAGATGTCTACTCACCCACTGAATAACCACATCGGAAATGAACAATACCAGTGCATTTTTATAAAAGTTAAGTATATATAAAGAAAAAACAGTGCTTTAGGCCAATAACAAAGTATGCATGAGTTTTTAATATTCAATATGCAGATTTTAACATGTGAGATAAAAATAAACTGGATAAAAATTTCAAGTGCTGACTGGCATTAATGCAACTAGAGAAATTCTACGTTACAGGCTGCCTGAGGGAACAGGAAGGTTCAGCATCTTCTTTTTTGCGGGGGCGGGGGGGCACCAGGGATTGAACTCACAACCTCACACTTGCCAGACAGGCGCTTAGGCCATTGAGCTAGATCCCTGGCCCTGGTGTTTTTGAGACAGGGTCTCACTATGCCGTTCAGGCTGGCCTTGTGCTCACTTTGTAGCCCAGGCTGGTCTCAAACTCACAAGGATCTGCCTGTCTCAGCCTCCCGAGTGCTGGGATTACAGGCGTGAGCCACCACGCCCAGCTGAAGGTTCAGTATCTTTCAAGTGCCTAACAGCACAGCTCTTCACACACAGATGCGCTCCCAAGAGGGTGTCTCTGACTACCCAGACTGAGGTTGCTTCCTTCCATCACCTTCTACCCCATTTTGTCTACTTCGAAGAAAATGCAACTATTTGAAAATGCAACTATTTAAAAATTACCTGTTTGTGTTTACTGGTTTTCTGAGCTCCGAAAGAGTCTATGTCTGTTCTCAGCATCGCATCCCTGCATCTGAAATGCTTGTGGCACACCGCAGGCACCTGGGGAGTGTCTGCCACATGGACACAGGCCTGAATCTGCTCAGCTGAGGTGTAATGAGAGGAAGTGACGCACACAGCAAGAACAAAAACTGGCCAAGTGGAGCATCTACTCTAAGTCTGTTCTAAAGGCACCTCGGCCACTTACTTAGTGTACACCTCGGGGCGAAGTTAAACCTCTCTGAGTCTGCAGGTTCTTATCTCTTAATGGGAGAACCAGGATCAGCACCGCTTCCCTCATAAAAGAGTACCGCGAGATTAAATCAGAAAACGTGTGAACTAAATACTTTCACATCCTTTTCAGAGCTTCACTGTGAAAGAAATTAATAAATGAAATGAAACCCTTCTAGGCCACACAACAACAACAAATTTCAAGTGGTACCGAGTATAGTATATATAAAATCAATACATGGTTAATCAGGATCAATAAATCTTGCTATTTAAATTAGTAAACTATATAAAGAAATATCTTTGTAAGCCTGATTTAATGAAAAACAGAAAAACAAAATTACTTAACCTAGACAATCTTGATAAAAATACAATGTTTTTTTCTTCAAAGTATCAATACATTCTGCATAACTAAAAATATCACATAATCAATATAGTCACAAAAGTAAACCAGAACAATGACTACAAAAGGAGGAAAAAGAAAAGACAAAGTAAGTAAGTGAAACCTTTAAGCCTTGGCTATTATTTAGCTACTAGACTAAAAACAAGATTAACATTTTAAGTCTGGCTATCTGGTTGCAATGAGAAGACTGAGATAAGGAAATTCATGCAACTCCATTCTTAAGCAAGTAAAAAAAAGTACCCCAAATTTTGCAACCATTCACGAGTTTGGAAACATTTAATGGACCCCAATAGGCTCTGTTCCTGTCAGAATCTTGAGTGCACAGAGATGAACAGCCACTCCCATTTAATATCCTGGCCTGGGATACTAAACTGGGTCTTTAGTTTAAAAGGATACTACTGTGAGCCTTGCAATCTTAAGGAAATTTGCCACAGGACAACCTTGACACTGAGCTCCAAATATATCCCTGAAAGAAAGACAACAAAACCAGTACAACCGCTATTGGCAACTCTAAAGAGCTGGACTCTTGTCAAAGCAATCTCCTGACTGAGTTAACCAGGGATAAATGAAAAAATAATTTCATTCCTCTAATAATTTCATTTCTTTTCTCCCCCTAGTCCTGGGGATTGAACCCAGGAACTCCTCACTGAGCTACATCCCCCAGCCCTTTTTTGAGAAAGAATCTCACCAAGTCACTAAAACTTGACTCAAACTTAAATGCCCTCCCCAGGATGCTGAGATTATAGGCATGTACCACCATGCCTCGTTTACTAATTCCATTTCTTACAAATGTTTACAGTTTAGCTATAATAAGCTTTTATTTCTTCTCCATGGATTCCCCTCACCCCCACACCTGTTCTGCTACTTTTGTAACTATGTGACATTTGGCAGTTTAACTTTCTGTGCCTTAGTTCCATTTCTTGTCTTAAACAATGACAAACAATACAACCGAACCACCTACACACTCACTTTCTGCCCCTGAATTACTGTTACATATACACTTCTTGTAGGCACTTAAATACTTTAAAGTTACATTCTTAGGAAGATTCAGCTCCAGCCCTGTCTGCACAGTGTACCGGCCTTGTAATCCCAAGCAAGCTGTCTCTCCAGCCCTGGTTCTTCTGCTCATCAGAAGCACTGATGTGGCCCACCTTGCAGGCTGGTCTCAAGACGCCAACGAAAGATCATCTTTATGGGTCCTTCTTGCGAAGCAAATGTCAACGTAAACACGGGCTATTTTTTAAAAGTGGGGAAACAACATTACATTTACTTAAAAGAAATTTATGGGCCAGGTCTGGTGATGCATGCCTGTAATCCCAGCACTGGGAGGCTGAGGCAAGAGGACTGATGCAAGTTTGAGGCCAGCCTAAACTACACATGAATTCGAGGTCAGCCTAAACTGCACAGGAAGACCCCGTCTTAAAATGGAAGGAAGGAAGGAAGGAAGGAAGGAAGGAAGGAAGGAAGGAAGGAAGAAGGAAGGAGAAAAGAAGGAAAGAAGGAAAGAAAGATGGGCTTGTGTAAAGTAAACCCTTGCTTGGGGCAAAAGGAACCCTCTGGCATTATTGGTGGGAGTGTAAATTGGTGGAACCATTATGGAAAGCAGTTTGGAGATTCCTCAAAAAATTAAAACTAGAGGTTCCATTTGACCCAGATAGTTCCCTTCGGGGTATCTTCCCAAAAGAGTTAAAGACATAGTATTACAGTGATACATGCATACCATATTTATAGCAGCACAGTTAACAGCTAAATCTTGGAAACAGCCTATATGTCCATTAACAGATGAATGGACACAGCAAATGTCGTATTTATACATAATGGAGTACTATTTTGCTACAAAGAAGGATAAACTTGAGACATTTTTAGGTAAATGGATGCACCTTGAGACTGCAATCTTAAGTGAAATAAATTAAGTTTAAATATTGCATTACTTCATTTGTGTGAAAAATCCAAAGTATAAATAAGGAGCAATATAGGGGAGAGATATTAAGATGTAGGAAGAACTTGACAAAGGGAAGGGAAATGAGATGGGAGAAGAGGAGAGAAACAGAGAAAAGGGATTTAAAGAAAAAAAATTAAAGAAAAAAATGGAAATAGAGCTTTTGTAAATGTGAAGAAAAAGAAGGGTTGGAGAGAGGGGAAGGCTGGAGGGAGGGAAAAAATAATTAAGATGTGTAATGTACATGTACACGTCCCCCAAGGTATGTACTACAAACATGAACTAATAAAAAATATGAAAAATAAAGTCAACCTTTCCTTTGTAAGCTCTGCTTTGATGCCTACAATCAGTTCAGTCTGACAAAACTGCAGAAATAGCTGGATTACATGGCGATAGCATTTGCAATTTGACACCTCCAAATGAAGCCTTTTTCTATGGTGTTGACAGAATATAACTTTCTGATTCCAAGAAAGCTCTCAACATCGGGGCGTGGGGGCTGAGGGAGAGACATTCTGACAGGGATAGGAAGGATGCACAAGGAAAAACGGGTGGCAACGTGGGCAGCTGGGTGTGCAGCCCCCGAGCTGTCTCTGGCATTGAAGACTCAGTGAAGCAGGAGCACACAGACTTGTCCTCTTCTCTTCTGCGTTCCCTGGACTCAGTGACTGTGAGAGCCCTCCACAAAGGTGTCCTGGCACTAGGGGACAAGGACAGATGCACTTTCGATGGATCAGGCACCCCCTCCCCTTGCTATCTGCCAACTGCTGGGCAAAAAATAAATCCTATTCAAGCTTTAAAAAGGGAAGCTGAGGGCCGCGGATGTAGCTCAGCAGCACAGTGCCTGAGTGGCAAGCACGAGGTTGTGAGTTCGATCCCTGGTACCAAAAACAAAAAACAAACAAACAAAAGCAAGGGAAGCTACTGCAAGTTAATGTCTCTACCTCCATTCATCTATGTTATCACTTTGTTGGGGGCTGAGACAGGGTCTCATATGCAGTTCGGGCTGGCCTTGCACTCCCAGTAATCCTCCTGCCATCTCTCAAGGCCTGGGATTGTTAGTGTGTGCCACCGCACCTGGCCACCGTTCATTTAAACCTCTTCAACATAATTTAGGCTCCTCAAATTTGAGAAGATTTTGATACTAATCTAACAATTTGAGGGCTAAGCAAATACCCATATTACAGTTGAAGTTTGATATTATTCAAAAGGATGCTACATTTAATCAAATAAGGCCTGATATACTTAAACTTTAAAGAAGTGACACTTAAGTGTTAACAAGAGGAAAGTCAAAAACAAAAAGCCTAAGAAGGAAGGATCAGTTTTCTAACATCCTAACTCAGTGGTGGTGAACCTATGGCACACGTTATTTGTTCTTCTTTTAAGACAAAAGATGTGACTGTATGGGTTCCCCCCACCAAACTGAAACCTCAGTATTTGAGTTTAATCGCAATGTTGGCACTTTGTAATAAATAAGTGGGCTTTGGGTTGCAGTTCGAGCACTTGGCCCTAAGAGGTTTGCCATCACTGCCCTAACTCTTTAGGGCCCTCTCAGGAGATTAATGATCAATAAGTGGCCTCACAGAGTTTATACGTGACTCTAAAATTCAAGCAGCTTCCTATAATAATTATGCTAATCAAATATAGGATGTATTTTGCTGTAAATTTGCACATGTCCAAGTTTGTTGTTCTACTATGCTTACTGTTTACTACAGAAAATGAAACTAAACATAAAACTCTTATGGTGCCTGTTCTGCTTGTCACAGGTTGTGAAAAATAACTTTGTATGGCCACCATTTTTTATATTTACAATGTACTAGACATCAAAAGAGGAGATGAAGGAGCTGGGAATAAGATCACTTAATAATTAATAACTTCTTATTCCCACTATAGCAGAACAAGAGCTTGTTTTCTCAAGTCCTCTCCCGGGATGCAAACCATGTCCTGAGTGCTTGAATAGCTCAACACTGACCCTAATCTTGGTTTTGAGAAATCAGAAGAAAAATCTGCAAGGCAAAAAAAACTTTGGTCTATGCCCAGTATGGCTGAAAATGGCAGTCCCATCCTCCATCTCTGAAGTGACCTGATGAAAGAACAGTGGATCCTTTCCTAAAAAGAATATGGGAAAGCCAGGCATGGGGGCACACACCTGTAATCCCAACACTTGGGATGATGAGGCAGGAGGATTGCCATGAGTTCGAGATCAGCCTGGACTACACAGTGAGTTCAAGACCAGTTTGAACTACCAAAGTGAGACCCTGTCTCTGGGGTGGGAGGGAGAAAAAAAAAAACACACAGGATTTACCATAGTTCTAAGAACATGTTCAAAATTCCAGCTTTGAGCATAACTCAACATGCATAGCTTTACTTAGCACTAAGTATGTTATTTATTACACTTATTATGTTCATCTTTGTGATGGTTACAGGTGATTTTGGGAAAATGCTCGACACATGATCTATTCTTGTCAAGTGTTACCTAAGTCTTCTTCTGAGGAAGACACAAACAGGTGAAAGTTGGCCTGTCATTCCTGTTTGCATGGGCCAGCACCTGCACTGTGGCTGAAGCAAGTTTCCCGCCCTGACCACAATGTGATCACAGGTGCTCTAGTGAGTGAGGTTTCACAACCACATTCGAGCACTTGGTACTACGCCAAGTTTAAAAATATCTCCTGAAATACTATATGGCCCAGTTATTGACTTGTTTGCCTCAAAAGTTCATTTCTACTTTAAAAGCACAACTTGTTTATTCCCAATTACAAGTCAACTTGGAGTCCACTTAATTGCTCTGTCAGCAAGCAAATGATTGTCATGAGTTTTACAAATAAATGGGATCTCTCCACCAGGTTGAAGTTTCTTTCGAGAATTATCTGTCTCAGAAGCAAGCCACTTATTTTATTACAGATTCAAAAAAAAACCAGCCAGTGAACACTATGTTACAGATGTCAACATACAAGTCAGTCATCATCTTGAATGAACACTATGTGGGTTTACAGCATAAAAACTAAAACTGGACTGTGATGTGTGTTTTGTTTGCTTTGTTTCACAATAATGGGGGTTGAACCCAGGGCCTGTGCACTGAGCTACATCCCCAGCCTTTTTTTAAAGAATGGATCTCTCTAAGTCACTAAGTTGCCAGGCCGGGCTCAAACTTCCAATCCTCCTGCTTTGTCACCCAGAGTGCTTAGAATATAGGTGTGGCCATCGGAGCTGGCTCCGATGATGACAGCCAAAGAACAGCTGATGTTCAAGGTAACTAGTACTGGACAGGTAAGAAAACAGCTGAAACAAAATAACAGTTTTCATATTGAGAGTGGGATATTTCATGTCAGTGAGAAACTTAAATTAAAATTGTCATTTTTAGGCATTATCTGACTGATGTGGCCCTGTGTTTGGTATTCTCATTCAACGCTATCCTAAAGTTATCTAGCAAGGTTCCAGCCCTGATCACACTGTGAACACAGTGCTCTGGCCAGTCAGGTCTCAGGCCACATTCCCGCACTGAC
>RJWT010031519.1:0-14375 GCA_004365215.1 Cuniculus paca | reverse complement strand
TCAGAACATATAGGACCCTGTCCAGCAACATTAAGCAGCTGGGGAGCTTTGGCATGCCAAGTGGGGTGTGCTGAAGGTCCACCCAGGGTATTCCCCCTTCACAGGCAGCCTTCAAGTGCCACTAGGGAACTGGTAAGGCCTGCCTAATGACCCCCCTTTCAACTGGGGAAACTCCCTGCAATACAGACAGCCATCCTCAACACAGGAAACAACTGAGACTTTGCATTCAGCTGCCACAGGGGAATACAGGAAAATGACAAAACAAAGGAGCAAAATGCAATCTGAAACTCACAGCCCATCCCAAAGAAGCCTAAGAGACACAGACATAGAAGAAAGTATAAGTTGTACACCTGAAACTTCTGAAATGATACCAACTAAAGTAAAGAAACAACTCCACGAAGAACTCAGACTAGAAATAATCTCCAAGGTAAAACAAGAAATGATAAATGTAATGAAAGAAATGCTGAACACATCTAAACAAGACATAGTTAAAAAGATACAGGAGCACTGCAAAATGATGGAAACCTTGAATGAACAATACAAGAAAGAATTAGAATGCATGAAACATATTCAAAGAGATATTCAGAAAATCTAAAATTCCATTGAAAGCTAGCAAAACTGCCTCAATGAATGTAAAGATAGACTTTCAGACCTGGAAGACAAGATTGCAGGTAGCCAAAAAGAAAGACCTTTCAAAAATAACAAAGAATCAAGAAATATCAATTCAACGGTTACAAGATGATGCAAAGAAAAACAATATAAGATTGATAGGTATAAATGAAAAAGAAGGGGACAACATAAGGATATAAAAAGACTATTTACAGCAGTAATAGATGAAAATTTCCCAAACATGTGAAAGGAAACTAACATGCAGAAAAGTGAAGCATATAGTACTTCAATTAGCCATAACCAAAACAAATTTACATCCAGACATATACTAATCAACATCTCAGAAGTTCAATATAAGAACAAAATATCAAAAACTGCTAGAGAAAAAAAAATCACCTATAAAGGAAAACTCATCAGAATCACAGCAGACTTTACAACACAAGCAATGAAGTCAAGAAGAGCATGGAGTGAAGTATTTGAAATCTTAAAGGAAAATGACTTCCAACCCAGATTCATGCACCTTGAAAAACTATCCTTCAAAATTAAAGGAGAAATAATATACTTTGATGACAAAGAACAGATAAAGAACTTCATGACCACCAAACCAATCCTGCAAAGAATATTGAATGATACTGTAGATAGACATGAAAACAGCTACGACATCAAAAACATCAACAGAAGAACACCAAGCAGGGAAAACAATTAAACAGAGGGAAAGGTAAAGAAACCACCACAGAAAGGTAACATGACAAAACTAAGCCAATATGTATCAGTTATAACCATTAATATAAATGGCCTCAATTCATCAGTTAAAAGAAACAGACTGGCAGAATGGATCACAAATCAACAACCAACCATATGCTGTGTACAAGAAACCCATCAAACCCAAACAGAAATTCATAGACTGAAAGTAAAAGCACGAAAAACAATCCTTCATGCAACAGGAACCCCCAGAAAAGCAGGGGTAGCTATTCTGTGTGCAGGCAATATGAACTTCAAACCAAGAATGATCAAAAGAGATAAAGAAGGTCACTACGTACTGGTTAGGGGAAAACTCCAAGAGGAAGAAATAACAATCTTAAATATATATGAACTAAATATGGGAGCACCCAACTATATAAAGCAAATATTAATAGAAATAAAAAATCAAATCAGCAATAACACAGTTATAATGGGAGACCTCAACACACCAGTGACACAAAGAGACAAATCAACTAGACAGAAAATTAGCAAAGAAATAACAGAACTGAATCAAACTTGTGAACAAATGGACTTGGTAGATGTGCATAGTTATTCTACCCAACAACATCAGAATATATATTCTTCTTAGCTTCAAATGGGACATTCTCTGAAATAGACCACATACTAGCCCATAGAACATGCTTAAGTAAATGTGAAAGAATCAAAATTATTCCTTGCATATTATCTGATCATAGTGCCATGAAACTGGAAATTAATGACAAAAGAAACTGCAAAATCTCCCAAATACATGGAAATTAAATAGTGCGCTCCTGAACAATCAATGGGTCATGGAGGAAATTAAAGAAGAAACTAAACAATATCTACAAGCAAAGGAAAATACAAATACAACTTACCAGAACCTGTGGGATGCAATGAAAGCCATCCTCAGATGGAAATTTATTGCCATGAATTCCCACATCAGGAAAACAGAATGAACACAAATGGACAACTTGATGCTAAACACTTCAAACATCCAGATAAAAAGAGTAAGTTAATCCAAAGTCTAAAGATAAACAATTTTCTAAGGAAAATTATGTAAAGTCAAGGTATTAAAATTGCTCAGGCTAAAGTCCCACACTCATTCATGATAAGAACCCTATGGAAAATTGGAATAGATGGTCTTTACCTCAATCTGATAAAAGCCATCTATGACAAACCAACAGTCAGCATCATCTTAAATGGTCAAAAACTGAAAGCTTTCACTTTAAAATAAGGAAAAGACCAGGATATCCACTATCACCACTCCTATTCAATATAGTGCTGGAAACATTAGCCAGAGCAATTAGACAAAATGAAGAAATAAAAGGAATAAGGACAGGAAAGGAAGAAGTTAAATTATGATTATTTGTGGATGACATGATACTCTACATAGAAGACCCCGAAAACTCCATTGAAAGACTTCTAGATGTAATAACCAAATTCAGTAATGTAGCTGGATACAAAGTCAACACTCAAAAATCAATAGCATTCCAGTACACAAACAAACACATGAGAGAGAAATAAGAGAAACCACACCCTTCATAATAGCATCGAAAAAAATGAAATGCTTAAGAATCAATCTAACAAAGGCAGTAAAAGATCTATTCAGTGAAAATTATAGTACTCTGACAAAAGAAATCGCACAGGTTCTCAGAAAATGGAAAGGCAGTCCTTGTTCATGGATAGAATGAACAAACATTGTGAAAATGGCCATTTTCCCTAAATTTTTATGCAGGTTTAATGCAATTCCAATCAAAATACCATTAGCATAACTCACAGATCTAGAGAAATCATTCCTAAAATTCACGTGGAACCAGAAAAGACCTAGACAAGCAAAGGCAATTCTGGGCAACAAAGGTAAGGCAGGAAGCACCACAATCCCTGACTTGAAGTTATGCTACAAAGTTACTGTGATAAAATCAGCATGGTATTAGAATCAAAACAGATCTGAAAATCAATGGACTAGATTAGAAGATACAGGCACAACTACAAAAACACTCAGCCACCTTATCTTTGACAAAGGGGCCAATCTAGTTCACTGGAAGAAAGATAGCTTTGTCAATAAATGGTGCTGGAAAAACTGGCTTTCCATATGCTGAAAACTAAAAGTAGATTCATGTCTATCACCATGCACTAAACTAAAGTCAAAATGGATCAAAGATCTAAATATTAAAACAGAAACACTAAATATGCTGGAAGACAAGGTAGGCAGACATCTTGAAGACGTAGGGGCAGGTGGAGAATTCAAGAATAAAATCAAATGGCATGGGAAATACTTTCCAGAATCAACAACTGGGATCTCGTCTTATTAAAAAGTTTTTGCATGTCAAAAGAAATCTCCAACAGAGTGAAAAGAAAATTCACAAATTGGGAAAAAATCTTAGTCAACTCAGACAAAGGGCATTTATCTAGAGCATGTAAAGAATTAAAAAAGAATCAGGCCTCCAAAATTCAAAGACTCAATCCAAAAATGGGCATCTGAGATGAATACACACTTCTCAGCTGAAGAAATACAAATGGCAAATAAATACATGAAAAAACATTCAGCATCATTGGTCATTAGAGAAATGGAAATTAAAACAACCCTGAGATTCCATCTAACTCCAGATAGAATGACCAGGATCAAGAAAACAACCAATATCATATGCTGGTGAGGCTGTGGGGGAAAATGAACCCTTCTCCACTGTTGGTGGGAGTGTAGATTGGTGCAACCACTGTGGAAATCAGTCTGGAGGATTCTCAAAAATCTGGGATTGGAAGTCCCATTTGACCCAGCTATTCCACTTCTGCATGTATTCCCAGAAGAACTGAAAACATCATACCACAGTGATATATGTGCACCCATGCTTAAAGCAGCACAATTTGTAATAGCCAAATCTTGGAAACAACCCAAATTCCCACCAGCTGAGGAATGGATTAAAAAACATATGGTAGTTTTATGCAGTGGAGTACTACTCAGCTATAAAAAAGGATCACATTGATGCTTTTATAGGTAAATGGATGCAGCTTGAGACCATACTCATAAGTGAAATAAATCAAGCCCATATGTGTAAACAATGTATTGTCTCCATAGTGTAAGAAACTGAAAGAGCAACTAATACCCAAATTCTTCAATAAATATTGTGAAAGGGTAAGAAACTGCTCAAAGGGGAAAACATAACTCAGTAGGGAAAAGAAGAAAAGAAGGAAAGGAAAAGAAAAAAGATATAAATTTGTACATATACACTTAAGATAGCTAAGATGATTGTACTGCTAATTCTATTAGTTCTTGGAAGAAAAAAGTTAACATTTATAGAATTAGATCAATTAATCTGAGTAACTCTTTTGAAGATAACTATAAAAAATAACAACCTGTGTTATGTTCCTACCACCTTGTTCTGAAAGCCTATATTGCTATTGTTTTGGGCTCTCTGTTATTGTTATTTATTTGTCTCTTTTGTTTCTTGTTTTTCTTATATTATGTTATGTTATTCCCTTTAACACAGAAAGGATAGATGTACAAGTATAGGCGTATACATACCTAGAACTACTCCTAAAAAGTTTACAAGAACTGAATTTTGTTATGTGTGATGGTATGAACAGCTACTTCGAAGAAAATGAGACATTCTGGTAGCCACTGCTGATTTCTTATCATGTTTCAAAGTCCAATAATGCTTTTATTCTTTGAGTTGATTGGTTTTAGTCTGTTTTCTATTATTTGATTGCAATATGTGAGAAGGCATGGACAGCTATTTTGAAGAAAAGAAGAGACTATATGGTAGCCACTGTTGATTTCCTATTGTCTGGTTTTGAAGGTCTTTCATTCTTTTGTTCTGATTGGTTTTATACTACTTTGTTTTTTTGTTTTTTTTTAATTTGTTGTGTGTGAAGGTACGGACCACTATTTTGAAGAGAACACAAGACAGTATGATAGACACTGTTGATTTCTTGTTGTCTTGTTTTGAAGTCCTATTTTGCTTGCATTGTTGTTTCTGATCTGCTTTCTTCTGTTTTATTTTGTTTTGTTTTATTCTTTTTAAAATAAAAAATTTTTCCATACAATTTTTTACAGAGAATTAGAGCCACCTATAGAAACTGATGAAAGAGAAGTCAGGAGCAAATGCAAGCTCTTTACATGTCTGGCTATAATGAAGTCAACTGGGTCTGGAGATTTCTTTGTGGGACAATTTTCAATTGTTCTTATGGTGAACACATTGTGTCAACTTGAGAAGTTTAGAAGTTTAACTGAGAAACTGAGCAGGGAGCCAGGGTTCTTACTTTGTAAATATCCTCATCCTTGTTTACTTAGACATATCGTATTTAATTTCCACATATATGTTATTATTTATATATCATTCTGCTATCAAGATCTACGTTAATTTTATTGGTGTAAAAATAATACATTTCATATTATATCAGTTCCATTGATGTTTAATAGTCCACAATGTGGTTTCTGAATGAATGCTCTATGTGTGTTTGAATTATCTGCTCTTTTGAAGTTGTATATTCAATAAATGTTATTTATGTCAAGTTGGTTGATAGTAATTTTCAGATCTTCCACAAACTTACTGATTTCCTGACTACTTATTCTATTGATTCATGAAATACAAATGTAGTCACCAAGCATGAAAGTGGATCTATGCATCTTTCCTTTCAGTTGTATCAGATTTCATGTGTACTAAAATTCTGTTGTTGCAACACATTTAGCATTACATTTTTATATATTGTAAATATTAAAATGATTGTATATAAACCCTGTATTTTTTATTATATTCTATTTGGCCCATTCTTTTTTTCTCTTTTTCAGTCTTATAAATTAATTGAACTTCTATGATACCATGTTATCTCCACTAATGGCTTATTAGTCATAGCTCTTAGGAATATCCAGGGCACCTAGGACTTTGGGAATGCCCCTTTCAGCATTCTCATCTCTATTCACAGTAGAAATTAAACTCTGTCCCCCTTTGTGGTCACTCTTGAGAATGTGGATGTCATCTGCCCTACCCTATAGAGCTCTTGTCTTTCTTAATATAAAACATTTTGCCTCTATCTTTTCTCTTGAAGGAATCTCATATAGATAAGTTGATGTCCATTTCCTACACCGAAGAAATTTTGCTCTTATTCCTCCCCAGAACAAAATATCATTTCCTACTCCTTGAAGTATTATGTGAATTAGTTTCCCTTCGCCAGAGGTTTGATATTGCACAGTGTACTAGTCTTTGATCTTTTTCTGTGTTCCAAATATTTCTCCTGAGCACCAATGATAGTCTATGCAAACACAACCTAGCATTTAGTAAAACTCTTTATAGCCAGGCCTCCCATGATTTTCAAACTCATTCATTTCCCCATATTTGGGTTCTGTTAAACTCATAACAATTTCTTGATTTCTGATGCTGTCACCTGTTTCTCACATGCTCTGCCAAATATGAAATAGCTCACTTGGGTTATTTTCACTGGATGATTTTCTTCTCTCTTTGTAATTCAGTTTATTTGATTTATTTTTGCCACTACAGCTCTGATGAGCTAAAAATTATAAGTTTTTACACTATCATATGGGAATATATTCAGTGTTTATATGAGAATATTCTGATAGGATGACTACACTCCTTAGGCTTTCTATATCCTAAGTAGAAATTCTTGAATGAATTTACTACACAATATTCTTTGACATTGCTCAAGCAGTAAGTTTCACAAAATACCTAAACTTTTAGATAGTATTGGAAATTATTTGAGCAACATACAAAGAAATGTACAAGCAACAGCAAAAAATCATCTATGAAATGAATCTCCTGTTTCCAAAAATGTATATAGTGACAGATTTCTATATTCTGCTTGGGCAGTTTTTTGAAAGAAATTCAAAGCTTTTCCTCTCTCATTATTTGTTCCTATTTCCCATTTATTGGTTTCTTAAGTAAGAAAATTTGACTGTTTCTATAAATTTGTTTCCCTACTGTGTTGTTTGGTTTTTCAGAAATAGTTGTATAAACAGATGTCTATTTTGTTTACTAGATAAACCTGCACAGGTTTTAGTTTTTCTTGATGTGAATCTGTCAAAGTTTATCAACCAGCACTCTGAAAGTTTTCATGGATATACTTGAAAAATATGAAACTAAAAATACAAAAATGTTCATAGGGTGAATACACCAGGCAGGATGAACAGTTAAGTAGAAAGTGGGGAAGGAAATCAGAAACCAAAATTTACATGACAGGAATATGTCGATAGCTTTCAGTAATAATTCCCCATGACTATGTTCTCTATTTGCCAATCAAAAGGCACAAACTGTCAGAATGGATAAAAATGTCTAATGGTATGCTATATACATCAAACAGGTTTGACAGAAAAGGAAATTCATAGCCTAAAAATCAAAGGATGGAAAACAATATTCCAGGCAAAGTGAAATGCAAAACAAGTTATAGATATCCTATTTTAAGACAATCCCCCATGCATATTATGAGATAAAGTGCAATAATACTAGAAATCAAAGGCAAAAGAAACCACAAAAATTATGCCAATGGATTGCAATAATTCATGACAAGGTAGGCTTCACGCCAGGGATGTAGGCTGATTCAGTGTACACTAATTGACAAATGTAACACATCACATAAAGAAAAGAAAGGACAAAAAAATCATATTATCATTTCAACACACAAAGAACAAGCCCTAGACAATATTTAACATTAGTTCATGATAAAAAATGTAAAGAAAATAAGGGTCTTATTTCCATTGGATCAAAGACATTAATGATAAACCTACTGCCTATATCATATTAACAGAGCAATAACTGAAAGCTTTGATTCTAGAATCAGGAATAAGACAAGGATGTCCACTATCACCACTTCTGTTCATTACAGAACTCAAAACATTAGCCAAAGAAATTAGACAGGAGAAAGAAATGAAAGGAGTATACACAGGAAAGAAAGAAGTCAAATTATCAATATTTGTAGATCACATGACCTTCTACACAAAAGACCCAGAAAAATCCTAACAAACAACCCCTAGAATCGATAATCAAATTCAGCAATGTAGCAGGATACAAAATCATCATAGAAAATCAATAGCATTTCTCTACACCAAAAACGAGCTCACTGAGAAAGAAATGAAGAAAACAATACAATTCAAAAGAGCACCAAGAAAAATTAAATGCTTATGTATTAACCTACCCAAGGAAATGAAAGACATCCACAACAAGGATATTGAAGAGGACATCAGAAAATGGAAAGACATCCCCCATTCCTGGATAAAAGAAACCAACGCAATAAGTCCTCTACTGATGATCACTGGAGCTGCGAACTTTCACAGATATGAGTGGACTTCACATTACAAATATTCATAGATGTGAATAAATCAGAGAAGTAGCTCATGGGTGTGCAAGACACCATCACAGTTGAGCTATTGTGTGCTTACTGTGCCATGCAATAGTCAGTAGTGCAGTACTCAATCAGAGCCCAGGATGTCTAAAAGCAAGAGAAAAAGCAGTGATGATGTAGAGGGGACTATTAGGAAGTGCAAAGCAATAATCATGGAAACAAAAGTGGAAATAATTGAGAGATAGAAGTGAGATGAGAAGATGGTAGATGTCACTCATTCTTATAACATAAACAATTCAACCATTGGCACAATTCTAAAGAAGAAAGACAAGATCATGGAACATGCGAAGTCTACTGTGCCAGTGAGGTCAACAATAACATGCAAAAAGTGTGGTGATAGTGGAGACAGAGGAACTTCTCAATGTATGGATGCAGGATCAGCATCAGTGTTGACTCCCCCTCAGCTTAATGCTTATTCAAGATAAAGCTAAAATCCTCTTTGAAGACTTGAAATAGAAATGGAGTGAACAAGGTTCGTCTTATACTGCCAGCCATGGATAGTTTAACACAGTCAAGGCTACAGCCGACTTTCACAACATAAAAGTAAATAGTGAGTGTACTTACAGTAGTTTCCCAAGAATTTCCAGCAAACTATTGATGATGAAAAACTATTAGAGAAACTATTGATGATGGTTCTTATTTATTCCAACAGGTTTTTAACATCCATGGGAAAGGACTGTAATGGAAGAGGGTGCTAGAACGAAGTTACATCAGGAAAGAAGAAAAAGGGATGCCAGGTTGAAAGCAGCAAAGGACAGACTTATTCTGCTGTTTGATGGCAATGCTCCCAGTAATATGAAGTTAAAGTCTCTCTTAGTTTTACCATTCAGAAAACCCAAGAGTCCTCAGAAACATAGCCAATGGTCCTCCACCTGTCCAGTGAAAGAGTAAGTCCAAAGAAAAGTTAAACTGGCCATTTTTCAGGGCTGGTTTTTCCACTACTTCATCCCAGAGATAGATAAATACTGTTTGGAGAAAAATATTTCATTCAACATTCTTTTGCACCCTGACAGTACACCTGATCACCCCTAATTCACAGATGACTTTCATCTCAACATCAAAGTAGTGCATCTGCCACCGAATAATATGGGTCTCATCCAACCTATGGACTGAGGAAATACTGAGACTTTCAAGAAATATTATTTATATCACACGTTTTTTTCAGGCAGTGAGGGCAACTGATGAAGCAGGAACAGCCTTGCGAGAATTTTGGAAGAGCTATAACCTCTTCAAGGCCATGAAAACATCAAGTTTGCTTGGCATAAAATTTTGACTGTCACTGTGAAATGGTTTGGAAGAAACTTTGCTGCAGTTTGTTCATGAAGTTAATGGACTTGAGAAGATGAATAAGAAATCTAAGAGGTCTTCAATAACTTAAGGTGAGCAAGAAGCTGGAGCTGGATCTCCAAGATGATGAGCCCACTGAACTCTTTGCTGTGCAGCAAGAGGGGTTCACTAATGAGGACTTGATGGAATCAGAGGTCCAATGAAAAAATGAAGAGAACCCAGAGGAAGATGAAGAACTAAAAAGATTCACAACACAGGAAATTGAGAGGAGATTTCTTTACTTGAAGAGTCACTGTTGGTTTTTGAGGCACAAGACTCCAATGATACACAAAGGTGTGACAGCAATTTCGAATGCCATCCAATGCTACGAAGTCATCCATGATGAGAATAAAAGAACTACTCCTCAAACACCACTGCATTATTTCTTTAGGAGGGTACACAGAATTGAATCCATCAAAAAACCTGTGTCATCAACATCAGGTGTGAGTGAAATTCCATCTCATTCAGCTCCAATGTGTCCCACATATCCTGCCTTCTCCAGTTAGTAACTCTCTTCTTGTCTGCTGACTCCATCTGATTCCATATATGCCAGTTGTTATCCTGTACTGTATCACCATTTTATGGTAACTATAAAAGTAAAACTAGTTTATTTACAGTGTGTATGTGTGTGTGTGTGTCTGTGTGTGTGGTTATGCTTTACATTGTATATTTGTGTCAAAGGCGTACAAGACTCGCTTTGTTGGACTTATGAGTGAATCAAACTTACATTCACCTGGAATGGAACTCATTCTTGAATTGGGGACTTATTGTATAGTAAAATGATCATACTTCAAAAACTGCTATACAGATTTAATGCAAACTCTATCAAAATACTAACAAACTTCCTCACAGAACTAGAGTACATAATTCTAAAGTTTCTATGGGAAAACAAAATGGCGAAAGCAATATTGGGTAACAAGAAGAAAACAGGAACCATTACAATCCCAAATTTCAAGTAATATTTCAAAATTACAATGTTAAAAGCACTATGGTATTGGTATAAAAACAGACATGTGAACCAGTGGAACAGAACAGAGGATACAGAACAACTCCAGGTACCTTCAGCTATCTGATCTTTGACAAAAGAGACAAAAACATACGATTAAGGAAAATTAGTCTTACTAATAAAATATGTTGAAGACTATCCACATGAAGGATGGGAAAGGGGGAATCAGAGGAAGAAAAGAAGAAGGGGAGGGAGGAGAAAGTGGATTAAACAAATAAACTGTATTATGTCCACGTATGCACTTCCCAAGAAAACACATGTACTCCAAACATGTACTAATACTTTAAAAAAGTAACAAAAAGATTGAATCTAGAATTATACACCTCACCATAAACAGAGCTAAAACTAAAATAGTTCTAAAATGTTAAAACAGAAAAGAAAAAGAAAAAAAAAGCCTTAATCTGCTCTGAGGTAAAGCTCTTGAAGACAGATGTATGTAAGGACTTTTTGAATAGAACCCCAATTGTACAAGAAATAACAAATCTGCTCTAATCAAGTTAAAAAGCTTATGCACAAGAAAGGAAACAAAACAGTGAAGGGACAACCTACATAATGGAAAGAAAATTTACCCTATTATTCTTCAGAGGACTAATATCTAGAACATATAAAGAATTCAAAATATTAGACCTTCCAAAGTAAAAGATCCAGTCAAAAATATTTGCTGATGGAATGAATAGATATTTCTCAGATATATAAATGGCAAATAAATACATGGAAAAAATGCCACATATCTCTAGTGATTTGGTAATTAGAGAAATAAAAAATAAAACAAATCTAAGATTCTATCCTACTTCAGAAAAATGACTCTCTTTAAGAAATCAAATAATAACAAATGCTGGTGAGGCTTTAGGGCAAAACAGATCACTTCTACATTGTTGGTAGAAACAGAAGCTAGTATAATCACTATGGAAATCAGTATTGAGATTCCTCAGAAAACTAGTAGAAATTCCATTTGATACGGCTCTTCTTATTCTAGGTATCTTCCCAAAGAGTTAAATACATAATACTACATGATACTACACGCCCATGCAACTCATGATAGCTAAATCCTGGAAATGACCCATATAGTTATCAACAAATGACTGTACAAAGAAAATATTTTCACATATTAGAGCGGTACTCTGCAATAAAGAATAAACTTGAGTCATTTGCAGAAAAACGGATGCACTTCGTCATACATATGAGATTACCTAGCACATGCTTTCTCATATCTTAAAAAAACCAAAATATAAATAAAGAGTAAAATAAAAAGTTGATAAGCAGAAATAGGGATAGGTATTTTGCAAAATGAGAGAGGACCAACAGATGGAGAAAGGGGGAGAAGGGGAATGCTAAGTGGGTGAAAACAGAATTGAGAATATTATGTACATTACCCACCAACCTAGAGGGATATCATTATGAACTGCAAGCTTGTACTAATACAAAATAAATTAGAAAAAACTGAAAATCTGTATTTTCAATGTTAAAACAAAGTAACAATAAAACATTTTCAGCTAATTTACTGTGATATTTATTTATGTTATTATCAGTAATAATGTCTTGAACTTTTCTGTAAAGCTGGTACTAGTTGAAGAATAGTAAAAGCTTTGAAACAAGTTGGCTTTAGTGATTTATACATTAATGCAAAAAACCCAGTAAATTATCAATATTGAGATTTTTTTCTTCCTACATTTTAAACATCTATTGGATACTACTTAAAGCATACAAAAATACTAGGGTGTTCTATTTATGTAACGCAAGACACCTAGAATGTTTCTAATGTCAAGTTGGAACGATTAAAGAATAATAAAGTTACCCAAGAAAGCAAAAAAGTCTTTATTAAAAAAAATTCTGAGGTTGCTTTTTGTTATGCTTTAATGCATGAAAAGAGACTATGCAATGTAAAACTAGGTCTTCATTTTTCATTTATCTGCATAGGACTTTCATTGTTCCTATCACGCTATCTCTTAAACAATTTGTTACTTATCCCATAAACTATTCTATATTTCAGCTCTAGTGAGCCGCACTTTTGTGACTTTTAAACAGTTTATCCTTTGTAGACTTTTTATTCATCACCAGAGTAATTTCTTGATACAATATAAATATTCCTGTAAGAAACACTGTTTCATTATTAAAGCTTTTAGGATGCCTTTCAACGAAAGTGTACTATTATGTTAACTCTATCAAACTTTGCAGAGTGATATTTTATTATAAGTTGTATTCTTGGTCTTTCTGCTCTCAAACTGTCTTCATCTAATAAAGAAAACTAGCTGAAGCAGTGACCCACACATACCCTAAATTGGGCACTTAAGCTAATTCCAGAGCCTCTACTTATTTTTTAAAAATCATCTTATTTTCTGAAAGAGTAAACAAAAATATTACAACAATAATGTAGCAAATATTCCTGCATTAAAATTCCAATATCATTAGCATTTTGTGATTTTTTTCTTCAGGTTTCCTAGAGAGATCAACCTTAAATATTTTGTTTTCAAATCTTTCATTTTCTTTCTCTATCATCACACAAAAAACAACTACCATGAACTTGCTTTGAAACTGTTATGCATAGTATTATCTTGCAAAGAAAATTATTTTTTCAGTTAGATCAGCTGCATTTTTTCTCCATGTGTTTCAGGACATATTTTCCCTAAGAATTTACTTAACTGAAGCTTATTTCAGTGCCACTCCCTTCCTGGGTAGATTCGTCTGATTTCCCTTCTCTCAGTCTATAGATTTGAAACTAGCTTCGAGCAGTCATACTATTTTCATTTAACTTAAGCCTGAAAAGATTCTCTCCTTTGACTAAAACTTCAGGCATTTTTTTCTGAGTTCTTTTGGCTACTCCGGACTTTGAGATTCCCTTTCTGTGCTTGTAGAATGAAGTTCGAGTAAGAGTTCTGCTAAAGCAGGTTAGCAAAAATTGCCCAATCTCAGTATCTGACCTCTATCCATATCTTATCATCTTGGCCTGGGAAAACTCTTTCAGTCCCACACAATTTCCACTTCTTATTTCTCAGGCTTAAATGACAGGAATGTTAGAATCTCTCTTACGGAGTGACAGGTATTGATGAATAATTTTAATTTATTTTCGTTCTTTTTCTTAAATTGTATGAGTTGTTTTTGTTCTATTTCTTCCAAGTTTTCTACTTTTTCTCTGTAACCCATATTTTGTTAGAAAGATTCAAGAGCAATATTTAAATACAGATCATCTGAGAGTGGAAAATTTCTATATTTTTTAAATATCTACAATTGTTTTTTATATCATGCCTTGAACTATTCAAAAAGTATTAAATGACCAATGTAAAACGTTAAACCTTTATTTTTCATTTACATGTTTGGAAATTTCACCAACCCTTTTCTGTTAAACTATTTTGTATGGTATTTTTTTTTT
>RJWT010031518.1:0-14352 GCA_004365215.1 Cuniculus paca | reverse complement strand
TACGCTCTTCTTTGTTGACCTGTTTTATGTCAATTTAATTCTCAGACTCAGCTGAAACGCTCTAAAAGGGTGGAGCTCAAATTTTGCTTCCCCTGCAAAAGGAACTCCAGACAGTGGGATGCACAGAATTCCCAGATGTGGGAAGGAAGCCAGTCAGCCTGCAAGGCTAAGTGTGCAAAGGCTTAGAACAGTCAGGACCCACATACCTTTTCTTAGAAAATTACTCGGCAATATGCCTCAGCAAAACGAAAGAATAAACTAAGGAAAGGATCCTAGGGTCCAGGAGATAGTGTTTTCCAATGAAGTCATTAAGGGAAGCTCCTGTGACAGCTGTGCTGCATCCAAAGCCTTAGGAGGAAGTTGTTCTGGGGCAGGGGGTGTTTTTTTTGATTTTCAGATTTTAGAATAATAGACCAGCTGTGCATATATAAAAATAAAGACAAGAAGACAATTTAGAAAGCTACTTGTGCTGGACATGGTGGCTCACTCCTATAATCTCAGCACTCGGGAGGCTGAGACAGGAGGATCGTTGTGAGTTCGAGACCAGCCTGGGCTACAAAGTGAGCTCAAGGCCAGCCTGAACGGAATAGTGAGACCCTGTCTCAAAAACAGGGCTGGGGATCTAGCTCAGCGGTCTAAGTGCCTGCCTGGCAAGCGCAAGGTCATGAGTTCAATCCCTGGTGCCGGGGAAAAAAAAGTTACTTGTTAGTTAAGATGATTTTACTGTAAGCAATAAGAAAACCAATTCACCTTGCTTAAAGAATAAGAAATGTGGGAGGCTGAGGCAGGAGGATGGCAAGTTCAAGCCCAGCCTAGGTAACTTAGCGATTTGAGACCCAGTCCCAAAATTTTTAAAAATTGTTAAGAAGGCAGAGCCTGCAGCTCAGTGTGAAGGCCCTGTGTTCAATTCCCAAAATCAGGGGCAGATGAAGAACAAGAAACATACTACCTGACATGACTGGGGCTCTGCAGGGGCAGCGAAGGTGCCTGGCTAACGCAGTAGTTCTGCTCTTCATCCAGCACACGGATTCTTCCCCTCAATCTCCATGTTCCCAAGGCAGCAGAATGCAGACAGCTCTTTCAGCGTCCACGTCCAACACGGCAGAAGCCCAAAGCACACCTGTGCCCCTCTTGGAGACAGGAGACCTATCCAGAAGCCCCTGAAGACACCCTGTCCTTGCTCATTGGCAAAAATGGTCTCTAAACCGTTGTGGGGAAGGAGAAGGAATCGCTGTAGCAGAGGCTGCTTCTCTCAAGCCCAGGCACGGCCATGGGGCTAAGCTCTGGCCAGCAGGCTCTGAGTGGAAATGATGTGGGCAACCTGTGGGTTGCTGTGTGGTCTCCTCTGCTTGTTTCTCCCTTCTGGTCAATTAAAAGTCTGGTAAGGGCGGGTCAACATGAAGATACAGGTAATTCCCAAGGGGATGATGGCGCCTCAGGTGGGAGAACCTGGGAGCCACACATGCTCCTGAGTCACTTAAACCTTGTCTTAGTTATTCTTGTTGCTGAGACAAAATACCTGACACCCACAAATTTAAAGAGGAAAGCTTTATTTAGCTTACAGTTTGTAGAGGTTTCAGTGCAGCATGGCAGAGGGGCATCGCAGAGAAGAAACAGTCCATGGCAGGGTAGGCAGGAGGCAGTAAGCAGCAAGCAGATTGTCTTCCTTCTGTCCCTTGTATCCTATCTGGGCTACAAGTCTTTTGGGTCATGTCACCCACACCCAGAGTGGGGCTTCCATTATCCACACCCAGAACTAGGTTAAACCAATCAGGGGGCTAATTTAGTACCACACACCCTTAATCCAGCGTCACACACCCATGAACCAGCTCGCTCCGAAAAGCCCCACCTATCAGCGAGTGAGACTTGGGGTTCATCTACATACAAGCTGTAATGATCCTCTTACATTGTCTCTAGTATGGAATTCTACGTGACAGAGACATTAACTTCTGTCCCTTTAATCACATTTGTTTGTTTCGGTCTATTTTGCACCCAAAGCAACACCCTAGGTACTGGAGTGGCCGGGCTTCACTGGGCAGCCCAGAGAGTCATTCTGTTCCAGCGGTCCTGGGCCCAGGCATCACCTAGGGTAACAGGACTTAGTGCATTGTGTGAGGATCGGTGAAACTGTGCGTCTCTGGCTTGGTGCAGCTGACGTGTGTCCTCTGCCAGCTGTCACTGTGTGCTTCACAGCGTGCCAGACTCTCTGCTTTCTACACCAAGTCATCACGGCCCACAGTGGAAGGGTGTGCTGGGGCCAGGGCCATGGCTTTTAGAGACTCCCAGTGGGGCCCAGGAGCTGCACAGTCACCTTCTGGAGGTAACGGGGACATGTGTCACAACTTGCTGTGAGGTTGGGGAGAAAGAAGGTTCCAGTAACAGCACCCTGTAAACCACAGAGGCCCTGAGTTTGATCATTATTTTTCTCATCTTTATGAAAGTGTGACAACCAGGAAGTCATCTTCCTTCTCTGACCCAGTGTCCTCGTCGGTCAAATGGAGATGACGGTGTCCCCCTCTCCCGTATCACAAGATCACTGGTGAATCGGACACAGAGGGTAAATTCTAAATCACGAGGACACAAGGCTGATGCCCTCCAAGTCCTCTTGCCAGTGTCCTTGTGGCCTCTGAGGTCCCTGCCTACCGTCCACCACCTCCTGTGTCCCTCAGCCCTAGGACCTGGGGCAGCTTCCGGGTGGGGACACTGGCAGGGCCCAGGAGAAGCTGAAGCAGGAGGCTCTCTGCCGTGCCTGCGCTGTGACAGAGGAGCTGGGGTGGTGCAGCCACCGAGCCCGCCCTCCTCCTTGGTCCCCTGCCCCACGTGGCCGCCTCTTCCTGTCTGCAGGGGTGTGGCCTTCGCCGAGGCCCCTCCTGCCCTCGCTCTGGGGCGGGACGGTTCGGGAAGCACGAAGCCGCTTATTGGCCGGAAACAGAAATCTTCCAAGAGGGTCACCTCTGCTACCAGGGCCAAAGGATCCTCCGTCCCCAGCTGGGCAGAGGGCAGGAGCTTGGGGAGCCTGACACTTGAGGGCACCCCCGTGCAGAGGGCTGGGGCACACTCATGGGCACGCGGCTGCCCCTGCCCTGGTCCTGGCCTGTGGGAGCTCGGGGCCTGGGTCAGAGTGAGAGGCTCAGGGGGGAGGGGACCAGGCCGGCTGGCTCCTGTGTGCGCCCCCAGCACCTGGCGGCTCGTTCAGATGCGGGGCACAGAGGGGCCTGGGCTCCTCCCAGGCTTTGCCACTGATGCCCTCTTTGACCTTGTTCAGCCGCCTTGTGTGAGTCTGTGCCTTTGGGCAAAGCGGACTGATCAGAAATGGAGCCCCTCACCAGGTTTCTCCCTGTGCAGCGACTGTGCCTCCTGGTGAATTCAGAAATGTTGGCGATAAAGGCTGTGACATGCTAGCTGGGCACAGAGGTGCACATCTGAAATCCCAGTGTTCTGGGAGGCTGAGGCAGGAAGATTGCAAGTTCAAGCCCAGCCTGGGAAAATTAGTGGCTTAGCAAGACCCTGTCTCTAAATAAAAAAGAAAGTCAAAGCTGAGGATGTGGCTCAGGGCAAAGGCCTCAACTTCATCCCCAGTGTTGCAAAAAAAAAGAATCTCAAATACACCCAGGTGACAGGGTTCAGTTTACAAAAGAACACTAATTTTCTCATTGGCATTTCCCTCCTGCAGTACAAAAGGAAGGAGAGTTCTTTTCATGAAGTTAATGAAACTGTTTCCACGTTAAAGAAGAAAATTGTGGCTTCTGAAATGTTCATTCTTCTGGAGTGGCCCTTAGGTGATAGGTTGCCATCTCCTGCCCAAACCTTACCTCGCTTGCCTCTCATTATTGCACGATCAATTTAGAATCTTTCTAGAAAGTTCTTCTCCTAAAAATAAGATTTGACTATGTGTACCCATGTTTATAGCAGCACAATTTATAATAGCTAGACCTTGGAAACAACCTAAATGCCCATCCACTGAGGAATGCATAAAAAAGATACAGTATTTTTATACAATGGAGTACTACACAGCCATATAAAACGATACACTGGAGACTTTTATAGGTAAATGGATGCAACTTGAGACTATACTCATTAGTGAAATAAATAAGACTCACATGTGTAAACATCCTATTGCCTCATTAGTGAGAAAATGAAAGAAATAGCATATGTATATGTGTATGTATATGTATGTAAAAAATTAGTTAAGATTTTAAAAATGATATTTGATTAGAATTTTGTTAAACTTGGCATGTTTATAAGACAGACTGTTTCCTTTCAGGAAAACGCCCAGTTCTTCTGTTTATATAAGTTACTATTTTTCTCAGAGTAGATTCTAGAGTTTTCATCATAGAATCTAGTAGACTTTCATTCAAATTCTTCTCAAGGATTCTATGAGGTTTCCCCTTTCCACACAACAAACGAGACTTTTCTCTCCATCCTGGTTTAATCATCTAGAGAAGATATACAGGAAGGTATTGAATTTTAAAAATCAGTTTCGTTGACACAGCGACGAAACTGTAGTCACCGCGGACAGGCGAGAGCGGCCGTGGACCGGTAGACTCCACGCTGTGTTTCACGCATGCCGTCCGCCACATTCGCTATCATTATTACCCTAACGCGCTGATGAGCACACGGAAGTGCAGGAACTCCCCAAGGTTTCCAGTTCACTGCTGGACACTAAGTCATTCGCACAAAGTGGCGATTCTGCCTCCTTCTTCCGAGGGTCCCGCCTCCTGGCTTCGTTTCCCAGCGTGCTGAGCTGGTGGTAGGTCCGCAGCGTGCTAACTCGCAGCCGGGTCTGTTAAGCCTTCTTAAATCTCCCACACCGAGGCACGAGTGTACGAGCTGCGGCAACCGCGGTGACAGTAACAGTAGGCTGTGACGGCGGCTTGCACCCAGGCAGTCTGAGTCACTGTTGTCTCAGTCCTGTGACTGACAGCAGCAGCTGGTGTTGCCAGCTCCTGCACTGCCCTACTCTTCCGAAAGGACAACTTGACAATGTAGGAGAAAAAAAGCAGAATTGTCTGTCTTTCCTCACCTGGGACTCTAATTCATTGGAATTTCTCCTGAGTAAATAGTCATCAATAAGTACAAGCACACTTTTCAAAGATATTTATTTCAATATTATTAATGGTGGTAAGAATCTAGTTGTCCAAAAAATTTTTTTGTTTCTTAAGTAAATTCTATTACACCTAGAGGAGTATTTTATTTTTAGAGAGGTTGTTTGGTTTGGTTTTTTGAGACAAGGTCTCACTGTATAGATCAGGTTGGCCTTGAACTCACTATGTAGCCCAGGCTGGCTTCCAACTCAGGGTGATCCTCCTGCCTCAGCCTCCCAGAGTGCTGGGATCACAGATGTGTGCCACCATGCCCAGCTAGAAGAATATTTTATACCATGAGATGCCATTGTACAAGTCTGTGATACTTACGGAACTTAATTACCTTTTCCTTGACCTTCAACAACCAAAACTGCAAACTGCATATCACACGTAGAAGATGGTGTTTATGTTAGAACAGGAGAGTGTTTTCCATTTATGGATTGGTTAGTTGGCTGGGCTTTTTATGCTTTCTCATGAAGTGTTTTTTGCTGTTGTTGTTTTGTTTTCCTTTGTTTACTGAATTAGCCTAGATATATATTTGACTCTGCTTGCTATATATAACAATTAGTCTCCTGTTCAACAAGAAAAAGTTAAATAATCAGATTGTAAAATGGGCAAAGGCTTTAAGCAGACATTTCACCACTGATGACATGCACAGGCCCAGTACACAAGAAAAAATGCTCAACATCAATCGTCATTAAAGAAATGCAAACCAAACCGCAAGAGATATCACCCCACACCCATTAAGATGGCTACCGTTAAAACAAACAAACAAATCAAAAAGTAAGTGCTGGCACAGATGTGAAGGAACTGGGGCCACGTGAGCTGTTGGCAGAATGGGAAACGCGGTGGCCACAGTAGAAACATTACAGAAGCTTTTCACAGAGCTAATAAAGTAGTTTTACCATGTGATCTAGCATCCCACTTCTAGGGTATATACAAAAGAATGAAATCAGAGCATTAAGAGTTCTCTGTACACTGCTGTTCATAGCAGCATTATTGATAATGGCCAGGAGGTAGAAGTAATCACATGTCCTAGTGGATGAACCGATACACAAAATGTGGTATAATATATACAGCTGTGCATTGTGCAGACCGGAAAAGGAGTCTTGCTGCATACTACAGCATGGAAAAAGCATGAGGATATTATGCTAAGTGAAATAAACCAGCCATGTAAGAACAGATATTATATGATTCCACTTAGATGAAATACCTGAAATAGTAAAACTCATGGAAACAAAAAAATAGGATGGTGGCTGCTGGGGGCTTTGGGTGTGTGTGTGAAGCGTTTCTCTTTAGGTTTTCTTTGAGGGGGCACATAGGGGCTATGTTTTACTGAAGATCAAACTCAGGGCCTGGTGCATGCTGGGCAAACACTCTACCCCTGAGCTATACACCTGGAGCTCTGAGGCCTTAGTGCTTAATGCGTGTAGTAAAAGTCAGCTTTCCCATTGCTGAGACACAACAGCCAATGCCTACAACTTAAAGGAAAAGGGGTTTATCTGGCTCACAGTTAGAGTAGGTTCAGTCCATGGCTGGCTGACTGGCTCCAGAGCAGAAGCACCATGGTAGAAGGGGTTATCGGAGGAATACTGTCACTTTATGGCTGCTGGGAACAACAGCAGAGAACAGTGCCAGAGACCAGATAGAATAACCAAGGTCACACCTCCAAGACCCATGCAAATCCATCAGAGGTGTGGCTTACTAATTCCCTGGTGGCTCCTAAGTTGATCAAGTTGACAATCCAGCTTAACTGTCACAGGTGTAGAGCTTCCATTTTACAAGATGAAAAACTTGGCAATGTGAGTGATAAGTGCCACAGAACTATATATTTTAATTAATACTAATATTAGGGGATTTAAAAAGGTGTGTTATGTGCATGTACCAACTCCCCATGGTGAATGTAACTATTATGTACTGCAAACAGGTACTCGACATTTTCAAAACAAAAAATTAGTATCTTTCATTAATATTTTGAGGTCAAGATGGTAAATTTTATATTTTCTTTTACCACAATTAATAAGTTTTTGAAAAGTAGCCTCATCACTGTGTTTGTGCTTTCAGATTTCAAGAATCAGACGTGGGATTCTTGTGCTTACTTCAGCAGCACATGTACTAAAATTGGAATGATACAGAGAAGATTAGCCTGGCCCCTGCACGGGGGTGACACACAGGGTAAGGATTCTTTACACCTGAGGAGTCCAGCATGGTAGGCTCCAGCCACATGCGGCCATTAAATACTTGAAATACCCTAACACTGTAATCTCAAAATGCACACTAGAGTTCAAAGAGCTAGTATTAACACTTTTAAATACATATTTAATAATTTTTATATTGAACACATGCTTAGGAGGAATATTTTGCATCTGTTGGGTTAAATAAAATGGGCTATTGAAAGTAATTTCACCTTTTTATTTTTTAATATGAATATTAGATATGGCAGATATTTTGTAACTATTGGACTGAGAATTTAAAATAACTGTGAATAATGTTCCAAGAGCTATAACGCAAAAAGTAGGCAAGATGTAAGAACAGATGAGTGGTGTGGCAGGTCGGGTGGAGCATCAGGTTTTGGGATCTACCCAGAGCACTGGTAGAGCACACTTCTGGGTGTATCTGTCGGTGATAAAGGTGTGGCCTTGGGGCTATGTCTGGTCCCTGACTCCTTGCTCTGTGGTACTGTCCGTTTCTGCTTCCTGGCTGCCATGAACCAGCAGCTTCACTCCGCCAAGCTCTTCCGCCTTGATGTTTCTGCCTTGGAGTCAGTCTGCCATGGACTGACTCCCTTGAAGCCATAAGGCACATTAAACCTCTCCTTCTTTAAATTGGGGTGTTGGGCATTGTGTCTCAGCAATGGGAATGCTGAGGTACATGGGTAATGTAAAGAGAGATGAAAGAAACAAAAGTACCAAAAATCAAAATCACTGTAACAGAAATGAGAAACGGCTCTCATGAGCTCATTATATGCTGAAAAAGAGAATCAGGGAGCTTGAAGATACAGCCATAGAAACTTTCCAACCTGCAAAACAAAGACAAGAAAAATTTTTAAAATGGAGCAGAATACTCAAAATAATTATAAAAGATGTAACATGTAGAATTAGAATTCTTAATTGGAATTCTTGAAGGAGAAGAAAGGTAAGGAAGAGAAGAGACAGGCGCAGTGGTGCAGGCCTATAATTCTAGTGACTTGAGGGGTAGACAGGAGGAATGAAAGTTCAAGGCCAGCCCAGACAATTCAGCAAAACCCTGCCTCAAAACAAACCAACAAACCAATAATTAGACACAAGAGGAAAAGTTTGAAAGAAGCTGGGAGATGGTAGCTGGGCCCAGGTGGGGTGGAGGTGGGGAGTGTGTAGACCAAATTATCTATGGGAGTATAAGGAAAAGAATTACATTGACCTTCTGTTTAAAGACCATCTGGCAAAACAAAATAAAACAAAACACAATAAAACAATCATTGGGCCGTAGTGCACACCTATAATCCCAGCGCTCAGCAGGCTGAGGTAGGAGGATTGTTGTAACTTCAAGGCCAGCCTGGGGTACATAGTGAGATCTTGTCTGAAAAAACAAAAACAAATAAACAAACAAAAAATTGAAGTGAGCTGGGTATTTAGTTCAGTGGCCTAAGCGCCTGCCTGGTAAGCATGAGGTTGCGAGTTCGATCACTGGTGCTGCAAAAAAAAAAAAAAAAAAAAAAAAAAAAAAAAAAAAAAAAAATTGAAGAGAGAAGAATAAAATATATAAAACATTGAAAGAAAAAAGTGGCAACCTAGAATTTTACATGGAGGGAAATTTTCTCATAGGTGAGTCTAAATACTTTCTCAGACATACAAAAGTTGAGAAAATTTATCTTCAGTGGACCTGCCTTAGGAATTGTCAAAATAAGCTCTCCAGAGAGAATTAAGATTGTATAGGTCAGAAACTTGAATCTGTATCTACAAAAGATCAAAAAATAAGGTATTAAAAATAAATTAAGGTAAAACAAAAATCTTAATTTTCTTATTCTTGACTGATCTAACATTAAATAAATATTTATTCAAAATAATAATAGCAAGAGTATATTAGATAACTAGCTTATGGATAAGTGCCATGTATGACAGAAATGTTATAAGAAATAGGAAAAAAAAGATGATTTTTTTACAGTGGAGTACTATTCTGCAATAAAGAAGGATAAATGGATGCACCTTGAAACCATATTCTTAAGTGAAATAAATCAGACACATATGTGTAAATATCACATTATTTCTCTGGTGTGAGAAACCAAAAGGGTAAACAAGGCCCAAAATGTATAATAGACATTGGGAAACAGGAAGATAATGTTCAAATTGGAAGGGGAAAACAGAGGGGGCAAAGGGGAAGGAGAGAAGGGGAAAAAAAAGAGACTAGAAAGAAAAAATTGAAACAAAGATTTTATAAATAAGGAGAGGAAAGGGGGTTAAAGAGAAGGGATAGGATTGCGGCAAAAAAGAAAAATCAAGATATGTCATGTACAGGTACAAATTCCCTATGATGAATATCATCATTATGTATATCTAAAATGTACCAACAAAAGCAATTAAAAAAAGAAGAAACAGGAGGGAAGATTTGAAAGTAGCATGAGTTACCTAAAGTGGCATAATGTTATTTGAAACTGGGTTTATACAGGTTGTAATTGTATGTTGCTAACTGTAGGGCAACAACAACAAAACAAAACAAAACAAAAAAAAAAGAAAAGAAAAAGAAAAAGAAAGGAAGATAAAGAAGTACAATAAATATACAAACAGAAGAGAAAATGGAACTATGTAAATGTTCAGTTAAAAGTGACAAAATGAAGAGTAGAAAATAAAACAAGCAAAGAGCAAGAGTGATGAAATAAAAACAACAAGAAATATCATAGATATAAATCAAACCATGTCAATCATCTCTTTAAATGTGAATGGTGTGAACACATCAATTAAAAGACAGACTATCAGAGTGGAGAAAATAAGACCTAACTTTGAGACATGCCAAAAAATAAAAATAAAAACCCTATGGTGAATGCTTAAGTAAAAATTTGAAATAATCGTTATAATAAGAGATACATTGCCATTACTTCACTTTGAACATGCATAGCCCATTGTCTTGCCACTTTCTGGAGTCCTCTGTAATATGTGTTTTCGTGGATGCCTCAATGTCCTGAAAGGAGTCAGGTGTTTGTTGTTGTTTTTTTCTTTTTTGGAGATGGGGTCTCTTTCTCTGTGTAGTTCAGGCTGGCCTTGAACTTGCTGTGTAGCTCAGGCTGGCCTGGAGCCCACAATGATCCTCCTGCCTCAGCCTCCCAAGTGCTGGGATTACAGGGGTGCACTACCATGCCCAGCCTGCGATTTCTGTCAAATAAAAATATTCCAGTGTGTCCTCATCCACCTTATTCACCTGATCTGGCACCATGAGACCTCCGGCTTTTCCTCAAAGTCAAAATGAGCATGAAAGATAAATGTTTTGAACCACTTCGGGACATAGAAGCACCATTAAAGACATTAGCTCACAAGAGCGCAACTAAAGACACTCACAGAAGAGGACTTCAGAGCTGCTGAGAAAGTGGTGAGGATGGTGGGATGAGTGCGTTTGAAGCAAGGGGACTGGGGAGGCGGTGGTTAATGGCACTAAGACCTTCACTGTCGTATTTTTTTAATTTAAACATTCACCATATTTCTTGATCACACCTCATATATGTTGCCTACAAGAAACCCTCTCTCTTTACACATGAAGACACACATGAAAAACGAAACGATGGAGAAAAATATACTATTCTAATACGAATCAAAAGAAAACTCCAGTTGCTATATTCATCTCACGCAAATGATCTGCAATATCATGAAAGTCGGTTCACCTGGCCGTGAGCCCTTAGCTTCAGGACCATCTGAGAAAAGTTGAGATTTGTGTGTGTCGGCTGCTTTTACCGGAGTCCTGTGAGTCAGATGAATCCAGGTGAGACTCAGCCAGTCTGAAAGTGAACTGCCACAGAAGAGTTCTGTGCTGTCTCCTTCAAGAGCTCCTTACCAGGTAACACAGCCGGTCAGAGTCACAAAGCTGCCTTCAACCTGAGCTAGCGCTGCATGACCCAGAGTCTCAAGTGTGACACCGAGTGACACTTTGGTCACACGGCAGCCAGGGAGAGCAAGGGGGGAGCCTTCAGTCTTAAGAACTTAGCCAGGTCTACAGTTCGGCTTCTTGACCAAAGGTAGGAAACAGTAACGATCCCTAAGACTGGCCTTCCCGACTGTAACTCTCCAGCTCCTATAGCAACACCCAGCACCCCCAAACTGAACCTGGGACACCTCTCCGGGTGTGCCTGTGAGGACGACTGCTGTATCGGGGGGAGCTTCTGGTGACACAGAGAAAAAGAAAATCTTTTCATGCTCATTGGGGTCTTGGGAGAGCAACTGAAGCTGTAACCGAATTAATTCAGGTTTCTGATCAAGCCCACGATTCATTGTATTGTAACTATTTCTCCTAATTGTAACGAATTCTAAGTCTCCATAATAATAACCAGAGTCCCAAAATAATTCTACGTCTCTCTAATAATAACATCTGGGAATAATGAATCTTTACTGTAATCCAAAGCCAGGAAGTCCCTGGAGCCTTGCAGGCCTGGGGCAAGAAATAGGGGAACCGTGATAATTGAGGTTGTTTCTGGTCGCTGCTGGGGGAAACTGGATTTCTCTCCAGTGCTATGATGAGATGCTGGTTCAGTCGCCAGTTTGCAGGCACGGAAGGCATTTTGGACATCTCCTGAAATCTGTGCACTCTCCAAGGTGATAAGCGTCTTTTTGTGAACAGGAATAATTGACTCGCAGCTGGGGGCCCCTGGATGACCTCAGGCTGGGTGAATGGCCAGGGACACAAGCCTGTGTGTGATTAGAAGGCTGGGACTGTTGTCCCACCCCCACCCTCTGAGGCGGAGAGCGGCTGCAGGTTACATCGATCACCACTGAGGGACCTGCAATTGATCAATCACACCTGCTGTGAAAAATTACAGGAGGAGCCCTGCGTGGTGGTGCACACCTGTAATCCCAGTACTTGGGAGGCTGAAGAAGGAGGATCCTTGCAAATTCGAGACCAGCCTGGGCCACAAAGAGCTCAAGGCCAGCCTGAACAGCATTGTGAGACCCTGTCTCAAAAAGAAAAAGAAAAAAATTACAGGAGGCCAATTTTGGGGGCTGAGCTCCTACACCAAATCCCAAGAAATTGAACCAAACTAAATTAAAGTCACTTATCCGAAAACCCACATCATCAAACGAAAACTTAAAGGAAGTAGACAGATCCTCAAACAGGCCAGTTTTTCCTTAAAACAGGAGATTCCGGTCTACCGGGGTTACCATAGAGAGGAGATTTCTTCTGCTTTCACCCTTACAGAAGAGTACCCGGATGACTTTCCTCCCTGCCTCCAGACAAACCCTGCTGTTTCGCTATTGTCCAGTAGGGGCGCCATGCCTCTCCGCCTGAACCTCGCCCTGGGTACTTTCTCATCTGGCTCTTCACCTGGAAATAATGCGTTTCCCTGAGTTCTGTGAGCCACTCTAACAACCAAACCCAAGAAAGAGTCATGGGAACCCCCAATCTACACTGGGTAGCTCGGATGTGTGCTGTGTCTTCAGCACTTTTCTCATTGCTGGCACAAAATACCCACCCGCAGCAATTTAAGGGGGGAGAGGTTTATTGTGGCTCACAATTCAGGCAGGGTGACATGTTAGAGGGGAAACTTCCAGGTCTCAGCCCAGGGGTGAACCTCTATGACTAGACCCTGCCTCCTACCAGTGAGTCAGCTGCAGCCCGCAGAATCCAGTCACCTTTCCAAAGTCCCAGGGAGCTGGGGATCTAGCTCGGTGGCCTAAGCGCCTGCCTGGCAAGTGCGAGGTCATGAGTTCGATCCTTGGTGCTGAAAAAAAAAAAAAAGTCCAAAGTCCCAGGTATATGAGTGCCTATCTAAATATAAGCCACAACATTCTGCCTCTGGCCCTCAAAGGACTCATGCTCATCTCATTATGAAAATTGCATTTAGTCCATCTCTGAGAATTGCCAGATTTATAACAGTTCAACCATTGCTGAAAAGTCCAAGTGCCAAGTCTCCTATGAGACCTATGGCAGCCTTTTAGCTGTGAGCGCTTGTAAAAATCAAAAGAAAGTTAAACACTTTCAACATACAGGATAAATGTTCCTCTTACAAAAGGGAGGAATAGGGGGATAGAAACCAGTGGGCCCAAGGCAAGGCTGACATAGGGGTATAGGAAGAAATCAGACAAAGGCAAAGCTGAAACTCAGCAGGACAAACATTAAATCCTGTAATTCTGTGTCCAGCACCTACAGCAAGCTGTGGCAAGAAGCAGACTCTAAATGACCTGAGCAGCCCCACCCAAAAGGCACTACTGGTGGTTGTGGCCACTGACAGAACTCATGGCTTCTCTGTTGGGGTGGTTTTGCTCATTCCTTGCTACTTTCCTTAGATGACTCATGTTCATGAGTTCTCCAACTTCTTGGGTTTCCACTGCACTTTTGGTTTCATTCTCACAGCTTCACACACCACCCTCCCAGGCCTTCTTCTGAAATCTGAGTGGAAGCCTCCATGGCCCCACAACTCTTGCACTCTGCATGCACCTAAAACCAGCACCATGCGCATGACCCCAAGGTCTGCTATCAGCTGGAGCAGTGGCCAGACTACTTTGTATCAGGGCTGCAGAAGTCTCTTACTGCTTGAATGGCTGAGCACTATGAACCAAATACCAGGAAATCAATTCTCTAAGCATCCTTTCTCCACGTCACTGCTCTGGAGCAGGGTGCCCTGGAGCTTTCTTTTCAAAGCAAAATCTTACTTTTATAATTTTGAGCCTGTAAAAGGTGGGACCTTGCTAATTCTTCACATGTTCTCATGGGATTTTTCCTACTGTCTTGATACAAGCTAGTCTGCTTCATTTTAATGGTAAAATTCATTCAGCAGCCAACTTTAGGAGAGCTTTCTTTCTGCTAAAACTCAAAACCTTTAAAATTCCTCAGTTGTGCTGTTGGCTCTTGATTCTCAATGTTGTGTGAGCTAAAAGTCCACTCAACAGTACTCATGCCACAATCTGAACGTTGGGCTGCCTTGAAATTTCCTCTGTAAGGTTAATTAGCCCACAGCCCTTAATCTCAGTCTTCTGCAAAGTCTCTGGACATGAGCAAAATTGTACACAAATTTTCTGCCAGAGCATACCAAACATAGCCTGAAGTCCAACTGCCAATGGAGTCCTTGGTCCCAAGTAAAACTCCTGATCCT
>RJWT010031517.1:0-14363 GCA_004365215.1 Cuniculus paca | reverse complement strand
GCCTTTTGCTTTGGCTGCTTTAGCTGGCTGCTGCCTTGAAGTGTTGCCCTAGTGCAATGTCACTCTGCCTTACAGCCAGGTGATTATGGACTAAAACTTCCACAAACAATGAGCTAAATAAACCTTCCCTTCCTTCATTTTGGGTGTCAGGTGTTTTGTTCCAGCAACTAGAGAAAAGTAAACAAGACAACCAGATTATTTGCTACTTTTCTAAAAAGAATACTTTGGAAAGTGGGGTAGGAATACTTAAAAAGAGTTTGCTGAGCATTTACTCTTATATGTTATATTCCTTAACTCTATTGAAAAGTTTGGAAAAGAGGCCTAGAGAGCTGAGGCGACACAAACATAGTCCCCAGCTACTAAGTGGTAAAGCTGAAGTTCAAACCCAGGTCCCTTACCCTACTCCTGCCTCTATATTCCAAGGCCTCCCAATGCTCAGGTTATGGAGAATAAATAAAGCTGTTCTCCAGTGACAGCCTCCATGCCCTTTTACATCAACTCCATGGTGGCAGAAAGGATTGACAAAAACAGAAGATATAGCTTCTAAATAGGAAACTCAGGCATCTTTCATATCCTCATCCTTTTTCAATGAAACACAAATACCAGTTGATAAAGAACTGATATCCCCTACTGGAAAGGGTAGTGGGAAATACTGTTACACTGAATTTAACTTGTTCCAACTGTTAGCTTCCAGGTAACTTCATTGTTGTATAGGAGTGAATGTTTCAGAAACTTCATCTGAGAATTAAACCAAAGCCTGAAATAGGATGAAAGGAAGACAAGGTCTTTGGATGAACAGCAGTGAAGCTGGGATTTCTTGGACCTTTACAGGTAAAGTGGGCCTGTCTCCAAGTGCAACTTTAACCATTAGGTAACTTGAACAAAGATGCTCCTCTCTCCCCTGTAGATTTAAAGTCACATGATTCCTTACACAAGATAATCATTCTAATGATGCTGCCTCTGTAAACCTCCCAAAACATGTGGGGAATTTGGGCCATCTCATCTACGTGGAATACTGCCAAGAACCAGAGAGCAAACAAAAAAGGCTGGTGGAAGCCCAGAATAAATACACTAGAGTCTAGAGCATTCAACCCAGCAAAAATCTATTGGGAGCACATTATTTATCAGGCATTGTGCCTGATGCTGACAATGATGACAATAAGGATAATAATTATCACACTAGCTAACATGTATTGAATACTTGCCATGTGCCAGGCACTGCTATTAACACTTAAAACCATTTGATCCAACAACCCTAGGAGATAAGTCATATTGTCATTCACATTATCTCAAAAAGGAAATCAAGGCACAGAGTGATTAAGTAATTTACCCACCATCACACAACTAGTAAGTTGTAGATGAAAATTCAATATGACTTGTGAGTCTTTTCACTATCCACTACCATATACTGTATTTGCAATAAAGTGGAACTAAAGAATATAGAGATTAGTAAGACTATCCCTATTGGAGGGCTTACAGTTTAATTATGAAGACAGGCAAAAACAAACCTCAGTAGAGTACCTTATACAACCCAGGTTCATGGAAGGTTTCTGGTACTATGCCTTGTCAGCACACAGGTAGAAGCTGAGCAGGGAAGATGTGGGGGGCAAGGGGTGCACTCAGAATAAGCAGCTTTCACAAGGCCCCAGGATGAAGAAAAGCACTGAAAAGACCATGAGATGGCACACTGATCACCAGAGCTGCACACAGAATATGAGCAATACCAGTGTGTGCTGGGGGTACACAGGGTGCATGGGAGAGAGCTGAAAAGTGGGGGTGGAGAGATAAACTCACAAAGGAATGAACAAGGCATACTAAGGATTTAAAGGCTGCATCCTGATTAAGTGAAATAAATCAGACATACAAGCTTAAATATTGCATAGTTTCTCTTATATGAGAAATCCAAAATATAAATAAATTAAAGAACAAAATAATAAAAGATAATAGGAAAAGGGCAATAGAGGGTAGAGGGATGGCATTATTGAGACAAAGACACTGGAAAAGGAGTAGGTTTCAGATATGAAGAATCTTATAGGCACTTGTCTCAGGAAACCCATGCATGCAGAATTCTAAATTCTTTAAATACTGTTAATAGTAATAAGATTTTTATTTGTCTTTCTAGCCTATGAGTGATTTGAAGCTGAAAATTCAGGGAGAGGGATTTGTACCAAAGAAACAAGAATCTGACAGGAGGATGACAGAAGACAAAAAAACAATTCAAAAAGCCAATTTGAGAATGCAAAGAAAACAGCAAAAAGTCCTGCCTTCCTCAACAGAGTAATCACAGCACATCAGAAAAATGGGTAACAAGATTAACCTAATCACTGAGAAAAGGTTAATTTGTTCTCTGTATGCTCTGTTTTAATAAGAGGGAAAAATAGGAAATGGATTTTAGAAAGACACCAATAGAAACAGCTCAGATCAAAAATCCTGCTGCACCAGCTTCTATGAGACAAAAAATTCACTCTTGTGGAAATTCAGTCACCATCACAATGGATAAAACACATGAGGGGAGATCCTGTGTCTCTTTTCAGGAAGACAGGTGCTTCAGTGATGGGCCCAGGCTCTTCCACCAAGCCCAGCCTTCTTCCCTCATCTTCTTCCACAGCTGCCCTCATCACCTTGAGAATAGCTCCACTCTCACCACTGGTGAGGTTTGTGGTTGATTTTGTTCAAAGAGACATCAAGGCCATATACTCATTTTAAGGGCATCTGCACTGTTCCATTTGTAATTATGTCAAAAATTCTGATAAAGATAAAAGCCATTGACAGGCACAGAATTAATCAGCTCTAAATGCATCCTTACCTGTCCTTTATTATGACTTCACCGCAGGACTGGCAATAAAATGTGCAACATTCCTGTGCTTGTGAGCTTTGATTAAAGATTGAAATCAGTCCTAAAAGAAAATCAATGAAATAACAAATGTTAGAGCTGTGGAAGAAACACAGTAACATACTTAAAAAGTTCACTAGCCACAATAAATTACCATCAATACACATTGTTTATGATCGACCCAGAAATACACATTTAATTAGTATTATCAGACAACTCAATCAGAAGCAAACATTGTGAAGTGTTTTCAAAGACAGATTTTCAGAGCTAGGCAGTGCCCTGGTTACCCATGTAACATGAGAACATTACTTCTCTCGTTCTATGAATAAGGCTTAGGAATAAAGGGTGAATGAGGAGTGACTACTTCCTTCATGTCCAGCTAACTACCCAGGCCTTTCCCAGCCGTGGCTTTCCCCTGCTCCATCTCACTGAATGGTTTGCCGTCAGCATGACTGCTGGTAGACAGAGCTCCTAAAATGTAGATCTAATCTGGTTTTAACAAGGTTTATGTCCACCTTGGCACATTACCACCATATACAAACAAAATGGATCTCCAGGTCCTGGGAACAGGATGGCTCCTAAGAAGAATCTGACCTTCCAAAAGGAAAATTCAATTTCTGATGAAAGCTGTGAGAAAGTTAAAAGCTGTGGAGGAAATACATATTTCCCATACTATGTGAAATAGCAGATAAGCATACTCTCCCAAATTTCTGTTATTTCATTTGTCAAAGAAAGGAAATTTTCATTTAAATGAAAACTCTAAAATATTGTCTCTACTTGAAGAAATGAGGTGATAGCCATTAAAAGCAAGCAATTTGAATTAGGTTTATGTTACTTTGTGTGTATTTTAGGATTAAAATACTGATGCTAGAAAGTCTAAGCTTTTGCAATTAAAAATTCTGCAGTTTAATTTCAAAAGGTGTTCCTAAATTCCTATAGCACCAAGGTGAAATAAGAGGATTCCTACTTAACTTTGAGCAGATAAAAAGGACACCTAGGTGAAATACCCAAAATATTCTTTTCAGAACTAATAAAACAAATTTTCAGTGAAACACTACCCTCTGCTGGCCATTGGGTCAACTTTAAGAGCCCAAACTTTCAAATACCAAGGAATCCTGGAAGAGCAATGTGATGGGACTAAATTCAAAGCTAGTGTTAAAGCTACTGTAACCAGTTCTGTTTCAGGGTTTATGATGTGACTTACCTTATACTTAAAGGAGTGTACAGTATGACATTTAGTATGGTTGACCTTAAGAGGGTGTTCTTACAGCTGAAAAGTCAACTTAAAAAAAAAAACCTAAAATACCACTGAATGTTAAGTTTTAAAAGTTACTTCCTACCAGTTTGATTCAAGTTCACATCAGTATTCAACTACCTGATATTTATTCATTCAGCAAATATTTATTCTCCACCTTTTATGTGGAGAGCGGTAAAGCAATTAAGTGCTGAGAAATCTACTTTGCATATACTTTCATGCACCATGGAACAAGCCTTTGAAAGTTTTCTTCTTCAAATTTTTGAGCAAAATGTTTCAAAAGTGTAAAAAATAGGAGACCAATGAACACAGACAATGGTCTAACTAGCTAGCACATGGCAGTCAATTTATTTTGTCCTAAACAGTATTTGTCGATTTAAAAAATTTCAAGTAATTCCAGTTTTGCTCTTTGTATATGCACAGTTATAGAAGATGGGTGGGCAACAACCAAATACTATGTCCCGCAAAGTCACCATTCCTCCATCTTTAAAAATCACAAATCTAGAAACCACTGGGGCTTTCATGCCCACCTCTCCCCTGTTTCCAGGCTCAACACAAAATTCCTGTTCTGGTTACTGTTGCTGAGGGAGAAGGTAGGCTGGGAGTATAGCTCAGCAGCACAGCGCCTACCTGGCAAGCACAAGGTCCTGAGTTTGATTCCCATAAACAAATAAATAAATAAATAAATAAGTAAATAGGAAAAAGTGATGACATCAAAGATCCAGACTCAGCCTCTTTGCTGAAACAGAATTTCCTCAGTCCCTTGTTAAGTATACTCAGGAAGTTTGTTGCCTTTTTTTTTTCTTCACTTGGTGACTTCATCCTTCTTTCCATGATTATTCCGACTGCCATTCTTAGTGTTTATCCTAAGACACGTAAGCTCCATGACATTTCTTTTCCTTACCTCCTGTTCCTAATGCCAACCATGGAACTTGAACTGTTATTCACTAATTCAGAACTTTAGTAAAAATTACTCTTAGACAAAAAAGAAGTAAAATGCTGTCTAACTTCTCTTTCCTTTCAAAAGTCAGGGAACTGCTGGATATCTCCTAAATAGCTCATCGGGAAATTCTGTTTTCCCCACTCCAGGCTCCATGCACCTTAGATGAAAGACTTACAAGAGAGAAGCAGCAATGAGCCCTCATAATATTTTTCAAATAGGTATCACAATGGGCTTTTACAGTCTGTTTCCCCTCTTCACATTTTAATCCTCCAAAGCATTACTTACACTGTAAGAGATGCAATAAGCCAATCATTATATTCAATAAATAATTGTAAGATCTTACAAAATTTTCTACTTTCTTAGTCCATATACAATTTAAATTGTTTTACAATTATAAAATCCTGCGACTGAAACAGTCATAGTGACAATCAAAATCAAATTATGGTTTATCACACTCAACTTCAGGATATGTATTGCTGCTTTATTCTGAGCAGTCTCTCTCTCTCCATGGACAATTTGTGTCATTCAGTTATCAGGTTAAACACTATCTCCTCAGAAGGCCTTCCCCAACTTCCTGCCCTTCGCTCAACCTTAAGTCATTCCATATTCCATTATTCTGGTGTACTTTACCCACAGCACTTCTCAATCTGTAATTAAAATTGTTTGTTCAACTAGGGTAGCCATTGTTAATCTCCTGTTGTTATGTTTTGAAGACCTGTATTGCTTGCAGTGTTTTGTTCTGAAATGAGACGTTGTGTTTGACTCTATTCTGTTTTTTGTTCTGTTTTGTTTTGTTCTATTCTCTTTAAAATTAAAAAATTAAAAAAATTATTTGTTCAATATCTATCACTATGCAGTCGAATGTATGCTTCTTGAGAATAGAGACCTTCCGTAGCTTGTTCATGTCTGCATCCCCAGCACCTACAACAACGTCTCACATATAACATGAGTGAACCTATTTGCTGAATGAATGAACCTCTATGCAATGCTTTAAAATCAACTAGGACCTACAAAATTGCCATCTAAAACTGATATCAAAACCATGAACCAAGAAATTTTACAATTAAAGAAGCAAAAGAGAGGGTACAGGGGAAGTCTCTGCTCAATTTTGCTGTAAACCTAAAAGTGCTCTGAAAATAAAGTCTATTAAAAAAACAAAAACAAACAAACAAACAAACAAAAAAAAACACTAAAAGAAAGAATGAAGCCTGGCTGCACACAGCTGGTAACTAGCAGACGTGACAAAGACCTTGGATCCGGTCAACCTTCCAGCTCTTCCAGGCCACTAATGAGCAGTATTTTCACCTGGGAAAAGCCCACTTTAAAGAAAAAGTTACCTTTGATTTATAACAAAAAAGAAAATGTAGAACAGATGTGCTGGTCTTACTCACTTGTGCTGAGCTCGGCCTGTGCCTGCAGCCGCAGGTGTAGTCCATCCCCAGCGACGTACTGCAGCCCACGGCAAGAGGAAGGTACAAGACTGACCTCTGCTGGCAGCCAGATCTCCGTGCAGCCCTCAGGGGTTACCAACCGGAGGGAAAAGGGCCTTATTGTAATGTCCATGGGCATTCCTCCTTCTTTTGGCTCCCTAATAATTAAAAATAAAACTCAAACACATTAGTTCTCTTTGATGAAAACCACATAATAAAAGAAGAAAAAAATGATCATGGATCTCTCTGTGACTCTTCCACAGAAGTTGTAAAACCATCCCTCCAGAATAACAGTACAAATAGATCCTAAAGGAAACCAATCTACTGTAGATTCAGATCAGGTCAGATTACCTTTCACAGTCATATCATGCAAGTCCTGCAACACAGTTTTATTCTTACATCTGAGGCCGGCATTCATAGCACAGTAATCAGTAAAGCACTGTTGACTGATACACAAGATTTTGGTAAGGAAACCATGGTTAAATGAAATAAAATACAGGAGAAAAACTTTCATGTCATGTTTAAGATAAAAACAAAAACAGTGATATTTAAACATCCGATGTGAAAGGACATTCTAATTCCATTCATGATAAACACAGATTACTGTAGTCAGTGTGGGAAACAAAAAGTATAATGCAGTCCCTCTGCAACAGGCATCAAAAGTAGAGGGGAATGAAGGCATGCATAGAGATGACTAAGTAACACAGAAAGTGATGGTGCCACACACAAAAATAGCCCTAAGATGAAATGTGCTTAACATTATAACAGAAGTGCAAAGTGCTGGGGCTTCCTTTTTTGCTTTTACTTTTTTGGTGCTGGAAATTGAACCCAGGACCCCCAGCATACTAAATACCTGCTGCTCTACCACTGAACTACAAGGTAGTCTCCCTGTGGCTCCCTCTTAAAGGCAGATGGCAAGCTATCCACTTTGTGTCCCTTAAGTGCAAATAGCAGGCCATCTGCTTCAGTGTCATCTAAGTACTTACAGAGGGCAGACCATGTGTTCACATGTGAATCTCAGTCAGGTCTCTTAATTTGCCTTAGAAAGTCTTGAGGCTACTTTCTTGCTAGTCCATTTTCGAAGCACATGCATCTGCACTTAATTGGCAATGCAGAGTATCAAGAACCTGTATTTTTTTTTTTTTTTTGAAGAAAAGACGGCTTCAGATTTTTCAAGCAATGCAAGGTAGGCATCTAAAAGGTGAGGGAAGCACAGCAGCCAGGGAGGGAAGTGAGAAACCAAACAGGGTGAAGAGTGCCCACCAGAGGGACCACTCACTAAGCATGTGAGAAAGGTATCTGTGCTGGGATGGGAAGGCAGTTTAGCATGCTTTTTCAGAGCCTTTCTTGGCTACAGCTCCCATTGGAAATTCCACTGGGACTCATGGTAGAGAGCTTCAGAGATTTTCAGTGTATATTAAAATCCAGCTACTAAAGTCCCCCACATAAAATATCGTATTTGCATCTGACCTACGCGCAGCCTCCTGTAAGCTTAAATCATCTCCACGTTACTTAGTGACTAATACAAAGTAAATGCTCTGTAAACAGTTGTTATTCTTTAGGGTGTAATAAGGAAAAAGTCTATATATGTTTAGTATAGATGCAACTTTTTTCTGAACATTTTTGATCTGCAGATGCTGAACTCAAGTATTTGCAGAGCCAACGTACCATTGCTAGATGCCCTAAATAAGATATTGCAGTGATACGTTTCACCGCCAGTGTCTCTTCCTCTTATGAGTGCATCAATTTCATCACGGGAACTTCATCCTCATGACCCCATCTGACCCTAATCACCTACCAAAAGCGCCACCTCCTAACAGCGTTACATTGAGGGCCTAGGGCAGCGGTGATGATCCCATGGCACACACAGTGGGCTGACTGGATCCCTGAAAGCTCTAAAAGGTTTGCCATCGCTGGCTTTGGGATTTAACATGTGAATTTCTCAAAGATACAAACATTCAGTTAAAACAGGGTCCAAGCAGGTGAATGAGTGTCAGTAATGAGAGGGGAGAGAGGAAGCAGCAGAGGATGCCAGCAGAAGACCAGTTACCTAGAGGGGGACTGAAGAGGGAAATAAAAATCATCAGGTTAACGAGGGCCAGGAATCTCATCGAGGGAGAAAAGTTACAAAAAGAAAGGGAGAAAATTAAAATGGACACTGTGGCAGTAGACTGGAATTAGAAATATCTGTGTGTGAAGTTCTAGTTTTCAATATATAAATAGATATTGGTAAATGTAAATTCAATCATATGTATGTATGCACATCCAGGTGTCTTGGTTGCTTTCTCATGTGGAACTAAAATACACAACGCCCACAAGTTAAAGGAAGGTTTGTAGAGGTTTCAACCCATCATCATCTGGCTTCAAGGCAGGGTAGCATGTAGAGGGGCATGACGGATGACAAACAGTCCAGAGCAGAGCAGGTAAGAGGCAGCATGCAGCAAGCAGCAGCTTCCGTTTCCCTTTTATCCCATCCAGGTTATAAGCCTGGTGCCAGCCACACCCAGGGTGGGGCTTCCCATTACCCATGCCCAGAACTATGATAAACCAATTGGTAGACTAATCCAGTACCATACACCCTTAATCCACTTTCACACATCCGAAATCCAGCCACTTCCAAAAAGCTCTGTCCATGACCACATAAGGCTTGGGGAGGGGGGCATCTAGACACAAGCCATAATAATATACACACATCATATATACACCACACACACACCTGTCTCTGGGAGAAGTGACACCAAATAGTAATGAGTATACTTTAGTATTCAGATCTGGGTCTGTAAAGGCCACGTTACACTGAAACAAAATAAACCACCACGGTTCCTTGGGGAAAATGACTACAACAGGGCTGGAACAGGAAAAGAATGAGACAAGCCCAGAACATCTTGCTATGCAACAGTGAGGAAATCAAAGAATGATAGGGAAATGTCCAAAAAAGACACCCTAAAGAAACTTCCCTGGCTGCATCAGGTAGAAATTGAGTTTAAAAAAAAAAAGGAAAGAAAAAGCAACATCTATATGTTCTTCCTAATGCAAATTAAGAAAAGTAAAATCTGATAAGGAATAGGATACAGTACTGAGTCTCATACCTCAATTAAAACTTTTCGATTACAAAAAGTAATTTTAAAATAGAGAAGTCCAACAGATACCACCTCACTTAGCTGCTCAAGGTTAACATGAGCAGTAATAAAGCAAGCCACCTGATAGGATACCATGAGAACACAGAAACACTCCGTGATATTCCTGCCAAAGACATATAACCTGAATCTATCTTGAGGAAATACAAAAACTTAAATGGAGGAATACCCTATCAAACAATTGTGCTATAACAGTTAAAAGTTTCAAGATCATCAAAGTGAAGGAAAAAAGAGTAACTCTTCCAGACGGAAATGGACTAAGGAAGCATAAAAATAAACAGTAATGTACAGCTGGGCATGGTAGTATATGCCTGTAATCTCAGCACTCTGGGAGGCTGAGGCAGAAAGATCTCAGCCTGGGCAAGTTAATGACTCAGTCAGACCCTGAGGATGTAGCTCAGCGAGAAGCCCTGGGTTCAGCTCCTAAGTATAATGTATGACTCTGACCTGAACTCTTTTGCTATTAGAAATACTATATGGAAAACTCACAGCTGGGCATGGTGGCACACTCCTGTAATCCCAGCACGTGGGAGGCTGAAGCAGGAGGATTGTTGCAAGTTCAAGACCAGCCCGGGCTACAAAGTGGGCACAAGGTCAGCCTGAACTGCATAATAAGACCCTGTCTCAAAAACAAAAAAGAAAACTGGCAAAACAAGAAGGAGGTCTGTGTATACTCTGGTAGTAACATATTTCCCAATTTTGAGGTTGCTTAGTGGCTATTTAAGAAACTCTTCCTGAGTTGGGCATGGTGTTGCATGCCTGTAATCACAGCATCCAGGAAGTTGAGCCAGGAAAATCACCATGAATTCAAAGCCAACCTGGGACACACAGTGAGTTGAAAGGCCAGCTTGAACTATGTAGTGAGGCCCTGTCTCGAAGAACAAAAAAACAAATGAGAGAGGCGAGGTGACAGGAAGGGAAGGGAGGGGACAGGGGAGGGGAGGGGAGGGGAGGGGAGGGCTCAAAGGCTCTTTCCTTCCCTTATGTTGTATGCAGGCTATCTGCCCTAGGGAGAGTGTAGCACTCACACCCTTAATCCTAGCACTGGACAATGAATCAATCACAAATTCTAGGTTCAACCACCTCTGAAAAGCCAACCCCTCAAGACTGCATGAGGCTTTGGGGTGATATCTACACACAAACCATAACATCATCCATGGTGAAAGTGTTACTGGAAAACCAAGGCTGTGTCCTGTGGTGATGAAAAATGAAACTGCACACAGAGGAGGCGGAGTGCAAATTTATTTAAAAGCTATAAAAACAAGAAAGAAAAAGATATAAAGGAAGGAACTAAAGCTCCCACTAGCCAGGAGGGGACTGTAAGCAGGATACTCCCAAGGGCTCTGTCTAGGTGTTTTTATGGGATGTAGAAGGGAGCTCAGGCAGTTGTATAAGCAATTTCTACCCTAAAGGAGACCACATATTTTTGACCACATATTTCACAGCGTCCACACAGGGTCCACGTGCTCTTGAGCCCATGGCCTGCCTGATCATGCTGTGGGGAGGTCTTGGACAGCTGAAAGACCCGTCAGACAGTTTCGTGAGATCCCATGAGGGTGGTAACTCAGTAGACTCCAATTTTGGCTTTCTACCTCCATTTTGGGGCTTCTGGCCCTAATACCTTATAGAATCCTAACTCCTGTCTCACTAACCCTGTTACAAAAGTATTGACATCACAGAAATCAGCAAACGATGCAAAGCGGAGTCTTTTATTTTTTGGTTTTGTTTTCCTGAAGAGTAGATTGGTGGACATCGACCAGCACACCAAAATAAGACCATTCTGGATGTATTTTCACACTCCACTCACATTTCTCTGAACTATGTACTCTGTAAACCAAACTTCTTTCAGAAGGCAAAAATCTCTTTTGGTTTATTACCCAAACGTTACTTTCTCATTTGAAATAAAGAGATTGCAGTATTTTTTCCCTATTCCCCTTTGTTTTTCATTCCAGGTACTTCTTTTCTATCCAACATAGTATATTATGTTTTATTTATAAAATGGACTGAAGAAGTGTGGGCATAAAAGGCAATATAGATATAGCTGGGTGTGGTAGTACCTGCCTGTAATCTCAGCACTCTGGCATTGTATATTTTCTGCCCACCACGGCCCCACTGCCACCATTCAACTATAAGCTGAGGCATGGTTTTTCTTTTTTCTTTGTTTAAATTGTTCATGGCTACATTTCTAGCATTTTGAATTTGAGTTTTTGGCACTAAAGGAACAATACATAAATATCTGTAAATTGAATAAATGAATAGCCAAGGTGTTATGGTTACTTTTCTTCGTTGCTGAGACAAACACCTGACACCCAAAGTTAGGGAAGAAAAGGTTTATTTAGCTTACAGTTTTTGGGGATTTTAGTGCATAATCAGCTGGCTCCAAAGCAGGGTTGCATAGCACAGGGGCAACTCTTCAAGGCAGCAGCCAGAGCAAAAGAGGGCAGCCCTTTATGGAGGCTGCAAGCAGCAAGAACAAACTAGGCCAAAGAGAGAAAACACACCCCCATTCCAACCTTACATTGCATGTCAGCTCCACCCCTGGGTGGGTGCAGAGCTCACATCACCAACCCCAGCACTACACAACAAATCAATCATAAATGTTAGATTCAGCCACTTCCATGACTACATGAAGGGGGGGGGGCATCTATATACAAACCATAACACAAGGTTTTTCCAAGAATGCTAAAATGGCTTAATACAAATAGATTTTCCTAATGTAACTCACAGATATAAAGAGAAAAAACACAACCATCTCCACATTATAGACAGCTAAGTTAGACAGAAATTAATATGCAGTCAGAGAGGGATTGAACCTTCAAGGGAGTCAGCACGAAAAAAATAAAGACATCAGAATTGTGGCTGGAGGCAAGTCTGGAGACCCAGGTGTCAGGATGGAGAAGCAGTAGCAAGGCCTGCAAGATAAAGAGATAAATAGCAACCTGAGATTATACTGTAAATAGAACCACTTTAGGCATTAGCCTCATAGATGGATAACTAGAACATCTGGACCCATACTCCCCTCCTTTCCAACAATTCCTTTGATCTTTCCACATACCATTGCTATGTGATTCATTTCCCTACTGGATCAATATTAGCTAAGCAACTATAGCTGTAATCTTTTTTCTTTTTTGTACCAAGAATCAAACTCAGGACCTTGTGCTTGCCAGGCAGGAACTGTGCCACTGAGCCATATCCTCAGGCCTACACTTGTAATCTTACAGGTTGATTATAGTTTGATCCATATTATAGCCATATTGTGATTTTGGTGTATAAATTATCCCTGCCAAAGGCCTCAGTGGCCACCCACTAAAGACCTCACCTGGAAATTCAGGACCTGTTCTCCTTACTCCCAATAAAACTCTCCTAATTTCCACCTTTCATTTGTGACTTCATTCCTCAATGCTGTGAGACGAGGAATGCAGAACAGCTGACATTCAACAGGTTAAGAGTTATACTTTTCCATATCATCCACACAAACAGAAAACTACTATAGAAAATACAATACCTGTTTGTTATGGTTTGTGTTGGATGGCCCACCAACCATCGTGTAGTCATGGAGACAGCTGATTCTAGTGCTCGTGACTGGTTTGTTGTCTAGCATGGGGATTGGTAGTGTGAGTGCTGCACCTACCCGGGAGTGGGTAGCTGGCATACAATGTAAGGGAGGGAAGGAGGCACGCTTTTCCTTTTTTTGTCCTTTTCACTCTTGTTGCTTGCAGCTGCCATGAACAGTTGCCCCTTAGCCACGCCACCCACACTGCCTTGGAGTCAGCTGAGTATATACTGAAACCTCCAAAAACAGTAAGCTAAATAGACCTTTCCTTCCTTCATTTTGGGCATCAGGTATTTTGTCTCAACACCAAGAGAAAAGTAACTAAGACACTGTTTAAAAAAGGACTACAAAACTATGCGATTTACCATTCATATTTATCGCATGATGAAATTCAGAAGCATTTAAGATTAGGAATAAGCATAAAACACAACTGTGTCAAGATTTACACTAACTATAAATATATTCAAAATCCTAATTAAAATGCAGAAATTGTAAAAATGGACTTTAAAAATCCCTGAATATATGCTATTAAAAATAAATTATAAAGACATAAATTGAAAATAAAAGAGTAGAAAAACATATACCATATAAACAGTAAAGTCAACTGATTTTTTATGAAAACATAGTACAGAGTTACTTCAATGATACAAATGATGGTCATCTTAACTAATGGTGACAGAACAATTGGATATCCATATTGAAAAAATAAACTTTGACCTCTAACTCACTGCAAGCAAAAATTAACATGATCACAGATCAAAATGTAAAAGCTAAAATTATGTAATTCCTAGAAAATTAAAACAAGAAAGTATTTACACCTTGAAGTAGACAGGTTTTTAAGATACAAAAACCTACAAAGAAAAAAAGGGGTAGGCTGGACTTAATTAGTGTCTGTTCATCAAAAGGCACTACGCACTGAGGATTCCTAATCCAAAAATATGAAAATCAAAATGCTCTGAAATCTGAAATTTTTTTCATTTTGAAGCATTTTTGGATTTCAAATTTTGGGGCTTGGGATGCTCAATCAGTGAGGTCTATGTAAATATTCTAAAATATGAAAAACTAAAATCTTAAACAATTCTAGTGCCTGACACTTCATACAACCTGTTTTAAGAAAATGAAAAGTCGAGTCACAGATTAGAAGAAAATATGTGCATATTCACCATAGATATAGATATAGATATAGATATAGATATAGATATCCTGTTTGTA
>RJWT010031516.1:0-14361 GCA_004365215.1 Cuniculus paca | reverse complement strand
CATGGAAGGAACTAATGTCATAGCTAAGGCATCCTTACTGTTCAGCACAGTCAGTAAGGTGCCCTGTGACAAATCTTGTTACTGACACAGGAAGCGCTCCTGAGCCTTATTTTAGGGCCAAGGGTATAGCTAATGACAGAGTGCTTGCCTAGCATGTGTGCAGCCCTGGATTCATTCCCTAGCACTGCAAAAAATTTTCGTATATTATTTTTCACGATCAGATAGGCTGTCTGTTTGTTCTATGTATCTGTTACTCACTTTCATACTCAGTCTAGGAAGGACCAAGCTTATTAAAAAGAAAAGTATTTATAACTTTTGGATTTATAACAGAATTTAAGAAATCAGCCTCTTACAGTGTTGTTTACATTTTCAATCAAATTTAACTAAAAATACTTACTGCAAATACCCGGAAATGTAAATTACTCTACTGAGAATCTCTAATATAAACATTTTAAGAATCATACTTGTGTTGATTCTGGTCTCAAACATACCTGATGATGAAAAAGAAGAAAAAAATCCTCCACTCATATAAGATGTTTCTGATTCTCATCTTTAGTTGAATCATTCCAGTCTAGTTATGGTCTTCTCTCTCCCTCCCAACCCCGTTGCTGCCCACCAGACTCTGCCTCGACTTTGGTGTAGCACGGTAGCACTGGCCTGCCTGGAGTCGAGAGCTCTCCTGGAGACAGCCCACGGCCCAAGCTTTTTAAGTATGTTGCCAGCAGGAGCTGACTTTCCACTGCAGGAAGTCCCAACACTCAGCTCACCGTGGTAAGTCCTCAGCTGTTGCACACATTATTAGGTCCAAAGAGCTTAGAGCAGCTGGCTGCAGATTCATGAATCTCTAGTGTGCACAGCAGCCAGTTGACAACTTGGAGATCACAAAGGTTCTTTTCCACAGGGCATAGAACAGAGTTGGTAGTTGCTGCTCTTTGTTCCAAGTGTCCTGATGGTATCCTGCTGGCCTCAGTAAAGCCCTCCTCCCTTGCCCTTCGATGCAGGGTTCGTGCAGTGCTAAGAGCAGTAATCCCTTATTTGTGTTTTGTCTCAGAAAAGATTGCTAGCAGTATGGCTTAGTTACCTGATTATACCAGAAGAGTCTTTTTCATAGACTGAATGCAGTGATTGTCTTGGATAATTTCTAATTAGAGAACAGAGTTGATACGCAGTTCTGTCTGGTCTCAAGATAAGGTACCCATGATAATGGTTGATTTTTAATGTTCAGTCCACTCTAGAAAATCTTATTTTGGGTCTTGACTTTTCTGTTTGTGAAGTACTGCAGTTTGTCAGTATTTCTATGCTGCTGGATGCCTGAGCAGGATGCTGGGGAGGGCAAAGCGCAGACAGGGGTAGGTAGAGTCCTCCAAGAGCACAACCCAGGCCCATCACTCAGCAGCTGTGCATTTGCAGAGCCATTTAATCTTTCTGAGTGATTAGTGCTGAGCTACAGACCTTGCCAGGACCTAACTGCACAGCGTCTGTAGCTCGTATGATGTAGACGATGTGTATTCCCAGCTGTCCAGTGTACTGAGTTGATAATTAGTGTTAGAAGGCTTAGTGCTTACTGTTATTCGATTGTTGCCAAATAGATCACTTAACTGAGATTGTATATTACCCAAAGAAGGACAAAGTTAACCCCAGGAGAGTAAATCAGCGCCTTTAACCAGTGTTGAGGTGGGTCATTTGGGCAGAGAATATGAACTGAACAATGTACTTTTAGGGCCAGGGATCTAGCTCAGTGGCCTAAGCGCCTGCCTGGCAAGCGTAAGGTCGTGAGTTCAATCCCCAGTGCCGCAAAACAAACAAACAAACAAAAAACAATGTTTTAGAACCAAGCACTAACGGAGTCAGAAAAAAAAACACAGTAAAAGGAAACAAAACTTAGCTACAGTAACACATGGTCTATTCCAGAACAAAGCACTGGTCCATGTCAGTAAAGACTCGTCATCATTTTCATATAAATATTTAAAACCACAACTGTGACAGCAAGAGCAAGGATTTCATCAGGTTTCAGGGAAAAGATGAAAAGGGAAAATAATTTTAAACTTGGCAAATACTAAGGCAGTAAAATACAGGGAGTTTGTTATCTACACCTGCTCAGGATATGTGAATTTCTCACATGCTGCCAGCAAAACAATTGTAGTACAAAGTTAATTTAGACACATTCAATACAGACTGATAAATGTGCAGAATCACGTAACAGAGATGAGACAGGCAACTGGTATAGTTGCACTAGTTTATGTTGTATCATTGCTAGACACAAGTGGGTGTGTAAACCTTGACAGCACCCTTTTGTGGCTGGGGTTGGAGCCTTCCCCAGAGGGGTGCAGCATTAGAGGACACAGTGACTGCAGTGTGGAAACACATAGCTTCCTGAGGCGTATAAGGTAGATGGGCCAGTGGCATTCAAAACTCAATTTCAAGGATTCTTTTTAAGCCTTCAGTTTGTCAGAAGTTATTGGGAAACCAAGGGTGTATTAATAACAAGGGGAGATTGTAAGATGGGAGACATAATTTAGCATTACTTTTGTTCGCTCAATTTTGCTAGAGGGCTGGGGCAGAAAGAGTTCTTTCAGAAGTCTTCTACCATCATCAGGGTCTCTGTATTACAAAGAATTTTAAGGGGTCTCATACTGCCTAACGTGGAAGCCACAGGAGGTCTATGTGAGGGTTCAGAGCTCTGTTGGTGCCAGGTTGACAGGTTAGTAGCTGTGGCTGAAAAGAATCAGTCAGGGGCCATGATACTGAGGTTGTCAAGGCTCTGGCTCTTGATACCACTGTGGTCCCTCTTCATTTCAGCCTCTTTCATATCTTTCTGTGCTATTCCTTATGCAGATGCTCTGAGTTACTCAAAGAAATACTGCAGGGTGCCAACAATATTTTGTACCTTTAAAAACACTTGATTTAGCCGAGCGTGGTAGCACACGCCTTTAATCCCACCACTTGGAAGGCTAAGACAGGAGGACTGAGTTCGTTCCCTGGTAGAAAACCAAACCAAACCAAACCAAACCAGGGACACTTGATGGTTCTTAATTTATAGAGAAAATTTATTTTTTTATTTTTCACATCCATTTTATTCAAAGTTAAATAAGAAGGAAAAAAACTGTAACAAAATTTCCAAGCACATGTATCAGGGGGTAACAGTGGTACATACATTGTGCAGTGTTGTCTTGGTTACTTTTTCTTTGTTGCTGAGACAAACACCTGACACCCAAAATGAAGCAAGGAAAGGTTTATTTCGCTTACAGTTTCAGTGGATTTCAGTCCATAATCAGCTGACTCCAAGGCAGGGTGGCGTGGCACTGGGGCAACACTTCAAGGCAGCAGCCAGAGTAAAAGGGGGCAGCCATTCATGGCAGCTGCAAGCGGCAAGGGCAAACCGCACCAAAGAGGAAAACATGCCCCCATTCCGACCTTACATTGTATGTTGGCTCCACCCCTGGGCGGGCGCAGAACTCACACTGCCAATCCCAGCGCTAGACAACAAGTCAACCACAAATGCTAGATTCAGCCTCTTCCATGACTACATGAGGCTTGGGGGGCCATCTATATACAAACCATAACAGCTGTCATCCCCAAATCATTCACCAGGGCACAAGACATCTGCATTCAGTTGTCCAAACAATACCACTAGAAATCCTTTTCTCTAGCGAACTCAGAGAAATTAGCAGTATAACTATCTTAAGTATTTTTTATATACATATGCATATACATACACATATACATATGTTTTTCCTTTCAGCTTGTCACACTGATGAAACAATATGTTTACATGTGTGTCTTATTTATTTCACTGATGAGTATGTTCTCCAGGTGCATCCATTTACCTATAAAAGTGTCCTGTTTATCATTCTTTATGGCTGAGTAGTACTCCATTGTATAAAAATACCACGTTTTAAAAATCCATTTCTCAGTGGATGGGCATTTAGGTTGATTCCAAGATCTAGCTATTATAAGCTGTGCTGCTCTAAATATGGGTGCACATATATCATGCTGGTATGATGTTTTTAATTCTTTTGGGAAGATCCCCAGAAGGGGAATAGCTGGGTTGAATGGAACCTCCAATCCTAGTCTTTGGAAGGATCTCCACACTGATTTCCAGAGTGGTTGCATCAGTCTGCATTCCCACCAGCAGTGGAAAAGGGTTCCTTTTTCCCCACAGCCCCTCCAGCATTTGTTATTGCTTGATTTCTTGATCCTAGCCATTCTTTCTGGAGCGAGGTGGAATCTCAGTGTTGTTTTAATTTGCATCTCTTGAATGACCAGTGATGTTGAACATTTTTTCATGTATTTATTTGCTGTTCGTATTTCTTCATCTGGGAAGTGTGTATTCATGTCAGATGCCCTTTTTGGATTGGGTCTTTAAATCTGGGAGGACTGATTTTTTTTTTTAGTTCTTTATATGTTCTTGATAGTAATCCTTTGTCTTCAGAACAGCTGGCAAACATTTTCTCCCACGTTGTGGGTTGTCTCTTCACTCTGTTGGTGGTTTCTCTTGGTGTGCAAAAACTTTTCAGTAGGGTGAGATTCCATTTGTTTATTCTTTGTAATAGTTCCTGTGCAATCCTGGTTTTTTTTCCTAAAGTCTTTGCCTGCAACAATGTCTTCAGGAGTTTCACTTACTCTTTCTTCCAGCATATTTAGTGTTTCTGTTTTAATATCAAGATCTTTGATCCATTCTGGTTTTAGCTTAGTACATGGTGAAAGATATGGGTCCGGTTTTAATCTTCAGCATGTGTAGAGCCAGTTTTTGCAGCATTTATTAAAGAGGCTCTATTTTATCCAATGAATGTGTTTAGCACCTTTGTTAAAGATAAGGTGGCTTAGTGTGTCTGGAGTTGTTCCATTGATCTTCAGGTGTTTTGTTTTGTTTTGTTTTGTTGCCACTACCACACTGTTTTTATCACAGTATCTTGATAGTATAATTTCAAGTCAGGGATTGTGATGCCCCCTGTCTTGTCCTTGTGGCCCAGGATTGCCTTCACTATTCTAGGTATCTTCTGCTTCCAGATGAATTTTATAGAAAATTTAAAACTCCAGTATAAAAGATAAAATTGTGTATTTGTGTATAATGATTTGATCTGTGAAGGAATAAATGCTGACTAATTATGTTTTTAATATTGTATTTTGAAAAAAATACATTAAACATTTGTGAAGCTCAAAGGTTCTTTTTCTCCCTAGAGATAAGTTTCAACACATTAGAAAAAAAGCAAAAGAGATTGATAGTGACTCTTTACCCATATCTCACTGGCTTGGCCTAAGGTAGGTCAGTTGTATGGATGCAGCTGATGTTCCTATGAGCTAAGACATTACAGCAGAAGCCGAGTTTTACCCAGTGGGGAGCCATCTTGAGCAGTGGTTGCAGGTCTGGGAGAAGTGGGAAGGGATCAAGATTCTCAGTAGGGACCAGGTGGTGGCAGCCTGAGGGCTCGAGGGAGCACATGGAAAAGGGTAAGCTTCTTGACAGAGCCAGTGATTTGGGGTCACTTCTGTTTTCTCTCCTATTCTGATTTCCTGTGGACCGGGGTATTTCCCCTCCCCTGACCACTTTCCTCTTCCTTTCCCATCAGGCTCCCTCTCCCCCAGTGAGCAGGTAGTAATTTCTGCACTGGGGTCTGCTAGTGTCGTTAGCATAACGTGGGGTCCTGTAGGGCTGAGGCAGCCTCTGGCCCTGTTGCCAGACTCTCTGTCATGGTTTCCCCAAGGAGAAAGTGGTACTGGAGGCCTGAGGCATAGTGGGCTCGGTTGGCTCTGAGGCTGAGACTGCATCAGGCATGAAGCAGGCCCACCGTTGTCATTTCTCCATTTCCAAATAGCCACCCATTCAGTAGAAGGCAAAGCACGAGCATGTGTCTCTAAACAACTTTCAGAGGCGACAGGGAATGTAACTGTTTTTGGCTAATGAATAAAGCAGCAAGAACCCACACTTTCCATAATAAATTCTTTCATGGCATTTTAGAATCTCAAACAGATTTTAGGATCAGCTTATAAAAGTCTGGTTATTATTTTGACAACAGATACATTTTGAGTATTATTTCTGAGTAAATAATGTAATTGGAATCTTCAAATAAAATTTGTAATATGCCTGAATGAGTTTTTAAAAATCCATGCTCATTCTCTAATAAAAGAAAAAAATATGGTGACTTAAGTCTTGATTAAGAAAATACTTGTTTTGAACATTCAGAAGTCGTTTTAAAAGCTTGCCTATTTCAGAGTTAAAACGTGATCACCTCTAATGTAGTCACTGTACTGTTTAAGCAGAGAGGAGTAAAGGAAAGATATTGGGGGCCCTGTATAGAAGGCAAAGTGGGTATAACATTTCTTATCCTTGTCTTTCAGATGGAACCTCAGTGAGCTGGGGGGCTGGAAGAACCGATGAGACTCACACTTACTGGGGTGGTTCTCTGCCTGAGGCACACAAGTGTACTTGCGGATTAGAGAGGAACTGCACTGATTCTCAATAGCACTGCCACTGTGATGCTGACCAGAATGAATGGTGACTTACACATGCAAAACTGTAATGTTTATTGCTTAAACTGTGTACCTTAGGTAGATATTGGACAAACAGTACAAGAAAAAGAATTTTCTAGCCAGTTAAGAAATAAGTTTTAATGTGTATATCATTGATTTGAAGCCTAAAATATTAAGATGCTTAATTCCATTTATGTGTGAATAATTATGTCTGTTGTATCTTTTTAATAAGACAAAAAAGGAACTACTGGATTAATGTTCCCTTTTCCATGGAAATAGAATATCAGCCTTCCTAATGATAAACTGACTTCCTTATGGCTGATCCAGAGTTGTTTCGTCACTTCTTAATGTGTCCGTAGACCTGCTGCCCTTACAGATTTGGAATTCAGGTTTGTGCTACCTAGATCAGTGATAGCAAACCCTTTAGAGCTTTCGGTGGCACACACAGCTCACTACAGTACATGTGCCATAGGTTTGCCGCTACTAACCAGATAGTCTTTGAGTTAAACTACCATGAACACAATGCGGCAGCAAGCATGGCTTGCTATAAAATTACAAGGAGTGCTTGCTGCAGGCCTGTCCTCCCCTTTAGGGCAGGACATGGAATTCTCATAGATTAAAATGCCACTAACTATGAGCTTACAACCCAGGGCTACAGAACATGAGAGGAGAGGAGTGGGAGGCAGAACAGAGCACAAAAAGGAGAACTAGGTGCCTAAAAGTCTCAGATAATGGGTATATTAGAAACACAAAATAAGTATTTAGTCTGTTTGAACAACAGCAATGCACACGAAATACGAGAAAACACAGATGTTATTTACAAAGACAGCTGTGATTGCAAACACCAAAAAACCCAAAGCTGTTTGGAAAAAAAGTTATTTTTATTGAAATATAGACTTGTTGGGTTGGATGTTAGACATACATGATCATAACACTGGTAAAATATGAAATATATGTAAATATAGCACAGACAAAATGTGAAGCATGAAGAGGTGTAGGCAGGAGGGAGGGGTATAGAGAATATGTGTCTGGTTGAGTTTCGAGAGAAGATTGGAGATAATCAGGAGGAGACAGTATTCCAAAGTAAGAAATTCCTAGGTTTGAAAAATATTTGGATACCTTGCAGTGTAAACAAAAGCAAACCCATATATAGATATAAAATTGAAGAACATTAAAGAAACTATTAAAAGAAGCAGAACTGGAAGAAAGATGAGAAAAGGAAAGGACTCTAGAGTCTATACCACAAGGAGCATGACACTCCCCACTGCTGGAAATGAGTTAGTGTAGAACTCAGTCTGCCCACCTGATATTTTCACAAGTGAGCAATAAAATGAGGATCTTGTCAGGAGCTGCTGAAGTTTACTACCAGGAGATCCCATAAAGTAAGTTCTAAAGAACAGTTTTTAGATTAGAAAATGATTTTACAAAGACAATCTCAGATACAAGAATAGTGAAGAGATTTGTAAACACAAGGTTAATATATCAGTAGTGTGTAATTTACATTGTATACACAGTTACATGGCATTGGAACATGGGAAAGCAATTGTCTAACCCATTAAATGAGGTGCCTATGATGGGGAAGACAGCTAAAAGAATGTCCAGGAGTGGAAGTGTTGAAATGTGAACTTTATGGGTAAGCATTCACATTAGGTTGCTTTAAGTGTAACTTCTAACAGAGTAGAGACCGAGCATGTAACATTCAGATCAGTAGAGAGAAGAGAAAATGGGGAAAGGGGTGCACTGCAGTGGTAAAATGTGTGTATGTGTTGCTAGGAAAGAGAAAAAGAGGGAGACAGGGAGGGAGAGGGTTTCGCAAACTCAGTTAAAAAGAAGATAGGAAATGAGATTTTACAAGAAGAGTAAGCAGCACAAAATAAGAACAAAGTCATGTAAATGAAACAAAAATGTCCACTTAAATTTAGATATACCAAATTGAGAAATGTGTGCCTTGTTTGTACTCACTAGAAATAATAAAAGTGAAACAGTTTAAAAAGTTTATCAGGCAAATACAAAAATAAGCAAATTTTAAAGTTCATTTTGGGCCAAGGTAGCAACTATTCAGTCATATTTAAAAACTTCACTAGAAAGAACAAATAAATGTATATATTCCTAATAAAATGACTCAGTTATAAAGCAAAACCTGAAAGAACTATAAGAGAAAACTCACAAATTATTCATGATGGGGAAGTTTGAAACAGACATTAGTAAGTTAGTTGGGCAAAGATTACTAAAGATACAGAATTACTTTTTGTGATCCTAGGGATCGAGCCCAGAGCATTTGCACTGAGCCGTGTCCTCTGCCCTTTTTATGTTTTATTTTGAGACAGAGTCTCACTAAACCACTAAGTTTCCCAAGCAGGGCTTGGTGTCATGATCCCCCTTCCTCAACTACCCAGAATGCCAGCTTCACAGGTATGTGCCACCATGCCCATCTAGGTTACAGAATATTTTAAAAGCACAATTAGAAACTTGATTTATTAAACACATAAAGCTAAAGGAGACATAATTTTATCAAACACACATGGCACATTTTTGTAAATGGGTTACACAGTAGTCCATAAAGCAAAGTTTGAGAAGTTTTACGTGACTTAATGTCATGTGGACAGTTTCTGTGATTATAGATATGCAGTTTGGTTATAAATGAGTAATAAAGAATATGCATGAAGCAATTACAAATGATTAGCAGCAAGTAAATAAAGATTATATTATTCGTAAACCATGAACAGTATAATTGTCTACAAAGATAACCCAATAAAACATAGAAGAAATTTTTAAAATGAATGGGAGGTAGTAAAGCTGCTGAATCTTAAAATAACTGAATTCTTATGAATAACATATTACCATAAGAAAATTACAAAAACCATTGATCAAAACAGCAGAGTAGGGCTGGGGATTTAGCTCAGTGGCCTAAGCACCTGCTTGGCAAGTGCAAGGTTGTGAGTTTGATCCCTGGTGCCACAAAAAAAAAAAAAAGCAAAGTATGCAGTACCTTGGCATAAAGAACAGTAACATTCAAGACTTTCATGGAAAAAATGTCACAAAACTGGATTATGAACATTTAAGAAATGAGACCCTATTGCCACGCATAAGAAAAGCAAGTATCTTTCTCTCACGTGCTTTCTTTGACTTGTTTAAATTCCTAACAAATGCCAAACATTCATTTATGGTTTTTTTTTTTTGACAAACTAGTGCTAAAAGTTATAAAAAAAGCCAACAGGGTTCAAGGCAGTAAGACCATTCTGAAGATGGAAACATGGTGGGCAGAGCAGATATGCAGATACCAGGATGTATTTCAGTGCCACCATAATTAATGCGCTCAGCCTAGCTATGAGTAGGTAGAACTATTAGATTCAACAGTAAGTCTGAGCTTTCAAAACAAGTAACTCTGGATGTTAATTATGTTGTTTCCAGTCCCTATTTCATGCTTAACAACAATAGCAAATTGTGAAACTTGAGCCTGTATTTTTCCATAGCTTTCCCAATAGTCAAAGCTCTGTTAACCTCAAAAAAAAAACAAAAAAAGAAGCCCACTGACACAAATAAACAATGTAATGTTATACCTCAAGCTCCTAGAAAAAGAAGAGAAAGTCAAGCCCAAATCCCAGAGAAGGAGGGAAATTATAAAGATCAGAGCAGAAATTAATGCAATCGAGGCTAAGAAAATAATAAAAAGAATTAATGAAATAAAGAGTTGGTTCTTTGGAACAATAAATAAAATCAAACCCTTTTCCAACCTTATCAACCTTGTTCAACCCTTATGAAGCCCCTATCCAACCTAAAGAAAAGACTCAAATTCATAAAATGAGGAATGAAAAGGGTGAAATCACTATAGATCCTGTGGAAATTCTGAAGATCATCAATAGCTACTTTGAAAATTGTTACTCTCATAGCATAGAAAAGACAGAAGAAATGAACAGATTCCTAGATATGTATGAGTTGTCAAAACTGAATTAAGAAGATATGAAAATTCTAAATAACCCAGTATCATTCAGTCAAATTGAAAGTGTAAATCAAACGCACATGTGCAAACATCCTCTTTTCTCCCTGGTGTGAGAAGCTGAAAAAGTAAATAAGTTGTAAAATGTATAATAGATACAGTATGGTAAGAAATTGTTCAAAAGGCAAAAGGAACTAGGATGGATGAAAGGGGAAAGGGGAGTAGGGAAAGGGGAAAAAATGCAAGTCATATTATTAGTGCCTCTTAGTTCACTGAAAAGGAAGGCTAATGCTAATATCGACTGGAGAAATTTTTATGCCCCTATCTTGTACCCTGAGCAACTACTTTAAAAATAACAATATGTAATGTATTAATTTTTGTTATTCTTTTGTTACAGAATTTTGTTTTACCTTTTTCCATAAAAAATGCCCACTGAAAAACATTGAACAGTAAGAATAAATTCTGGAGCACTAGAATCTAAAAGTAAAAAGGAACTAGGCTTAGAAAATTCTCCCAGTGAATGAACAAGCCTGATGGCTACGGGAATTAATATCTTGACTAAAACATGGGTGGTTGAGAAAGATCTGTACTAGTAAGAAATTTCTAAATAAGGAATTTTAAAATTCCCTCATTTAGCAAAGTACTTTACAAAGAAAACCAAGAAGACTGTTGTAATGTCTTTTAATACATTGCACATACATTATGATTTTGCTTATTTATTTTTAGGATTCTGAATATGCATTGCTAATATCAAAGACAGAATTAAGGTGTAGTTTTTCTTACATTAAAAAATGTAGTTTTAAAATATTTCCTCAGAGTTCAAGGATCTTAGTGAATAAATACAAATACATTTTTCCTCTAAGGTGTTTTATCAAAATAGCAACTGCAGGCATTGAAACATGTGACGTTTAAAGATACAGTTGATATTGAATACCAGAAATTTGTTTGCTGTGTTTGCCCCAAGTAGTAGTGAGTTCCCCGAGTGATTCTTCTGTGGTCTGGAGCCCTTCGTGATAATTTGTATGTGCACTTCAGTTAGAAATCTCAACAGCTTACCAGATCAGTCGTCTATCTTATTTAATCTGTTTCTAAACAAACTAACTCAGTAAGACATTCTTAAATTTTAGAATGTTTGTCTCATATTTGTCATAACTTACTATATGCATTGCTGGTTAATTGTTAAAAATTTTAAACAGGATGAAAGTCTTAGGCTATTTTACCTTTGTTACCTTAAAAGAATATTTGACACCTAAATAGTAGACTCAGAATTACTAGTAAGTTATTTATTTATTTTATTTTAATTTATTCAAGAGAAAAAAAAGATACAGAAAATAAAAATAAACAGTAAAGGAGACGACAACAAACCCAAAACGGTAACAGTAGAGGTTTACAAAACAAGATGATAGGAATTTAACAATGGTTGTAATTTGCATATTGTTACCTTCAAAAGGGTTGCTCAGATTACCAGATACAGGCATGTAAAATTGATCTAATCATGAGTATTAACTTCTTTTCCAAGAACTATACAATTAGTAGTATAGTCATTTTTGCTATCTTATGTGTGTGTGTGTGTGTGTATATAGATATATATATACAAATTTATGTAAGTTTTTTTTTTTATTCTTTGCTGCAAAACTGTTGGGTTGAATCATACGAAATTCCTGATTCTTTTTTGACCTGTAAAACAGTACTATTTTCTTCACTAGAGTAAGTGGTAGCTTTATAACTGGGTGAAGACTACTTTCTACAAAGATATGGGACATCAGAGAGATAAATCAGACTAAAAAATTATTTGTCAGTAAATCGGAAGTATGCATATTATTGAAGTATACAATCAAAAGCTATCATCATCTTAAAAGTATATATAGGAAACTTACATTGTCCAGGAGGGAAGTTGTTGGGACAGCCAGCTTGCTGTCTAGGGTTTCTAGCTCCTCCTAATTCTAGCCATTTCTGTGCTGGAAACAGACATTAATAATTCCACATATACTGACTCAGGCAATGGTATTATTGTCATTGTTATTGTGTAGTATCTACCGGATTTCATGGCATGGACGGTGGTTTTTATGTCCACACCCCCACACTTTGCCCTGCCAAACAGAAGAGTCACATGGTTACAGTCACAGACAGAGCACTTCCATTGCCTTAACCACCTCCTAAGTCTGATAGTACGTTATGTTATAGCTTCTCCGTGACTTTGAATTAGTACTTTGTTTTGTTTTTGTTTTTAAATGTGTGGTGTCAGCTAGTAAGGAAATGCCATATAACCACAAAAGAAATTTTTAAAGCTTTCCTGTAGTAGTCTCCCCCTTATCTGAGGAAAACTAAGTCTCCTAGTAGGTGCTTAAAACTTCAGATAGTACCTAACCCTACATCTACTGTGAATTTTCCCCCCATACATACCTACCTAATATAAAGCTCAGTTTTAAATTATGCACATTAAGAGGTTAACAACAGTTAATGATAAGATAGAACAGTTGTAAAAGTATACTGCAATAAATATTGTGTGAGCGCGACTTCTGTCCTGGAGGATTCAAGACAACATTTTCAGGTTAAAGTCACCCTTGAGTAACTGAAGCTGTGGAAGTGAAACCACAGATAAATGGGGACTGCAGTAATGAAATTCTGAGAATTGAAGACCTGTCTTCTAGCTGGGTGCTTTTCTAAAGGCAGGCTGCTGGTGCTTGCATGCAGCAGACTCTGCACTCGGTGCTGCACAGTGGCTGCATGGGATGGTGCTCAGCTGCGTAACTGCACTCACAGTGTCTCTCACACCTGCACCCAGTGAGCACAATTCTGGACCTGCTCGCTTCCTTCGCAGTGGCCGGGTATGTGAACAGTGGCCTCTGCTTCTCAGGTGACCTCACTGAATACTGTCCATGCCTATATTTGTATGTGTTCAGATGACCAGTTTGACATCCCTACCGTATTTGCAGATTCAGCTTAATACCTCTTGAACTGCAATTAAAGAGTTACTCAAGGCCCAGGGATCTAGCTCAGTAGCCTAAGCACCTGCTTGGCAAGCACAAGGTCGTGAGTTCAATCCCTGGTGCTGCAAAAAAAAAAAAAAAGTTACTCAGAACAATGTTAAGGTGGTTCTGTTTGTCTCATAGGACCACAGACACGAGTCCTTTCTCACAAGGAGCACCTGCCTGTCACTTGGGTTGTGATGACAAATGCAGGGCTATCACAGGCTGAAGCAGGTTACACCCTGGGGCCTCTGCTCTGCCAAGGGGACAGTAAGTAATTGCAAGAGGGACTTGTGTGCTAATCCTGCATGTCAGTGTTTTATGAGAAATTGAACCACACAGGTTGATAGAAACACCTAATATCTTGGAAACCTGTTACTAAGAGTATATTAATTTAGAAAGGAAGGAACGTGTGCTGTAATTCTAACTAGGAAGGAAGTGAGAGGAATTACATTAGCTCTGGCTCCTGTCTCTTTTATATAGTGTTTAAGTACAGTTGTAAAGACTACTGAATCATCTGGGATAGATATGTGTCACATGGTTAGCAAACTTTGCTGCAGGTTGAGAATCCCTTAACCAAAATGGGACCAGAAGAGTTTCAGATTTCAGACTTTAAAATCTTTGCATATATATAATAAGAAATCTTCAGGATGAGATCCAAGTCTAGACACTAATCCTTTATGTTTTGTATACATCTTATACACATAACATCAAGATGATTTTGACAGCATTTTTAATGTGCCTGCTTTTTGTTTTCACTGACCCATCCCATGAAGTCAGGTGTTCAGTTTTCCACTTGAGACATTCTGTCGGCACTCAAAAGGTTTCTGATTTTGGAGTGTTTTGGATTCCAGGATTAGGGATACTCAGTCTGAACCTACCTAAGTACAAGGCACTTTGGTGAGTGCTGAGATGCCTGAAATTCAGAAGATAGTGGGAAATCTGTTCTTTAATGTATTCTGGAAATTCTGCATGTTTACACAA
>RJWT010031515.1:0-14361 GCA_004365215.1 Cuniculus paca | reverse complement strand
AATAAATTTACAGTGAAATAAATAAAATAATTTCAAAATGTTCCAAGTCTATGAAAGAAGGAAACAGAGTGTGAGATTGAGAATGATACAGTGGTCACAAAGACTTCTTTGTTCAGCTGAAACTGAGATCAAAGGGTGGCCATGTAAAGTATGAGGTTGTGTGTGAGTGGAGGAGGGTGTTTCAGGGAGAGAGGAGATAATGTGCAAAAGGCCTCAGAGAGGAAAGCACTTGCATGTTCCAGGAACTTAATGAGAACCAGTGTGGCTACAGCTATTTGAAGAATGTCTCCAAGGAGACACATTTGTATTGATACCCAAAGTGCCTGATGTATACTAGGTTGTCAATGAATATTTGTTGCATAGATGGATGGATGGGTGGGTGGACGGATTGGTGGATAGATGGATGCATGGGTGGGTGGATGGATGGATGGATTGGTGGATGGGTGGATGGATGGATGAACAGGTGGATGGGTGGATGGATGAATGGGTGGGTGGATGGATGGATGGATGGATGGATGGGTAGGTGATGGATGGATAGATGGCTGGGAGGGTGGATGGATAGTTGGGTGGATGGATGGATGGATGGATAGATGGATGAATGGATGGATGGATAGGTGTGTGTATGCATGGAAGAATGCATTTATTAAGCATTGTTTATGGCTGTTTTGTGCTACAACAGCTGAATTGAATATTGCAGCAGAGACCCTGCAGTCCAGGGAGCCTAAGATATTTACTCTCTGGCTATTTACAGTTTGCTGACTTGTGACCTGTAAAATGAAAACAACAGGAACTTCTTCAAACTGTTACACGGCTTGAACTGGGAGCAGAATGTTCCTTGCCTGCCTCAGTGGCTTGCCCTTGGTATAGCACTCAACAGAGGTTGTAAATTTGGTTCTCTCTTGGGCTCTGTGTGCAGTGCTCATGTCCCTTCCTTGTCCTCAGGTGGCTGGAGTGGGAGATGAGTTTCCTCTGTGGGTCTGTCCTGAACGTGCGTTTTATTTGCACAGGGGCTGGGCCGAGGAGAGAGTGGTCCACAGCAAACAGACCTTGGGTCCTGGGCCGTGGGCTGACTCGGGAGCTTTGTTTCTGTTATTTGCAGCCGTTCTTCACTGCGGTAGAGTGCGGGTTCTCACCGCTCTCTGTGGAGAGAAACACAGACCGTGCCCCTTAATGAGAAAGTTATCTCTCTTGCCATTGTGAAATTATGAGCGTGAGCATGAATTTAGATGAGAATTTATGTATCCAGGGGCAACCCAGAAAGGCAAATTCCCCAAATACCTGCTCACTACCTGGTGAGTTTTCCCTAGGGTGCTGGGAAAAATATAAACGCCCCGGGTGGAATTTCCAGGTTCCCAGAGCGAAAGCCCGAAGGCAGGGCAGGTGGTGGCAGCTATGCATTTTCCCAGCGTCCGCACCGTTGATATTTTGGGCTGGAGAACTCTTTGTGATGGGGGTAGGGGCCGTGCTGGGCATGGCGCGATTTTAGCGGCTTTCTCAGCCTCTACCCACTAGACGCCAGTAGCATCCGCTTCCTCAGGCTGTGAGAACTAAACGTGTCCCGTTATTGCCCGAGATCTCGCTGAAGGGCAGATTTGTTCCCATTGAGGCACCAGTGCTCAGGGACCATCGACTGTCACTGCCTATGTGCATCAGGAGGCAGCTTCTACAGAGACCGGGGCTGAGGAGCTGTGACTACAGTGAATTCCAGTCCCTGCACGACAGCTGTGTGACCTTGGGCAAGTCACTTAACCTCTCGGAGGGGAGTTCCTGCTTTAGAGGTGGTCAAGGTAAATGAAATGTGGCTGGGTAAGTGCCAGGCACAGAGCAGATTCTCTGCAATGCAGCTGCACCTCCTGCCCCCCCCGCCTCCTTTTCCTGCCTCTTCAGACCCCAAGAATCTGTCCCGTCTCTGCCTAGCCCCAGGGCTGCCGGTCTCAGCGACTAACCGCCGCTTCTCTTGAGCTCCTGTATTTCCGAAGATCAGCATAGAAGGCGCACATGTTGTAGGGGAGAAAAGTTGCGTTTTATTACTTAAAAGTTCCCTTCAAAGAATGGTACGGTTCTATAATTTGCAGCCGCATGAAAGAGTTCCACCTGGGGCTCCAAAAAGAATAATAGATCAGTAAGATTTGAACCTTAAATCCTCTCATCCCCCCGGAGCAGTGACAGGTATTTGAATGAATATTTAAAGAGCTAGGCTTTGATAGCAGAGAGTTGCTGCTGCTTCCCCCCACGTCCCACCCCTCAAGTGGGAAAGTGAAAATTCCTTTTTCTTCCCTCTGACCTCTTAGATGAATGAGAAGAGCATCAAATAAAATTAGGGAGAATCGTTTGCCTGACTCAGCCCGCAAACATCGCAGGTAATGCTGTGCAGAACTCATTTACCTCCGACTCAGAAGCGGGGCCTCTGGCATCGGGACGCCTGCGAGGTTGAAATGGAGTCAGGCTGGGGAGTAATTTGTGTTTTTGTTCCATCCCCCGAGAGCAGGCAAAGCTCACCTCTCACTTCAGAAGCCTGTCTCCACCATCTGCTCATCAGGGCTAACAGAAAGCAGGAAAGAGAAGAGACCAGGGATAGAAGTTTGGAGACTAGTTGGTTTTTTTGTTTTGTTTTGTTTTTATTTCTTGTCCTCTGTCTTTCCTTCCTCCCTCTTACTGCCCCCCATTAATTTTTTTTTTTTGCAGCACAGGATATTGAACCCAGGGGTGCTCTACCACTGAGCTATATCCCCAGCCTTTATTTTTTATTTTGAGTCTTGCTAAGCTACCCAGGCTGGTGTCCAATTCGTGATCCTCCTGCCTCAGCCTCCCAAGTAGCTGGGATTACAGGCATATAATCCCTGTGCCTGGCTTCCCTTCTCATTTTACACTATAAAAGTAATTTCTGCTACTGTAACAGATACAAATATACCAAAGTACATAGAGTAAAGAATGAGTTTTCCATTCCCTCCTGTGCCAATTTAGATCCAAATCAATTGCGCTTAACCCTCGGCTGTAATTCTTTGGGAGCATAAGCACTGGCTAACACACCCAAATCTATACATACATTTGTCAGAGTTCTCCGAAGACACAGAACCAATAGGAAGTTCTCTACCTGCCTGTCTGTCTATCTCTCCATCCATCTATCTAATCCTTGACTCAGGAGGATTATATCCTAATAAACCCATTGTAAATGGAACATACCCTGTCAAAACTGTGTGCATTACACTCACAGATTGACCTGGCCTGATTTAAGTGTGCTCAGAATGTTTGCTTTGCCTGCAGTTGGGCAACATCATGGGACGTGAGTCCGTTTAATAATCAAGTGCTGAATTTCTCAGGTAATTTATTGAACACTGTAAAGAAGGTGGAAAAAAGAATGGCTGTACGGGTGTACTTTTGCTTTGCCATAAAATTAAAAAAAAAATTACAAGTTCAACTACTTTAAGAGAGGAAGAGATTTTAAGGAATTGACTCATGTAATTGTCCAAAAGCAGCACACAACAGGGCGGCTTCGCAGGCGCTGATGGGTCCACAGCTGGCCTGAAGCCAGAATTCCTCGCCATGTGCTAGGCTCTGTGTGACGTTCTTCAGAAAGCATGTTATCATCTCCTCCTTGTGAGTACTGTAGAAGGCAGGGACCAAGCTCATGACCCCATTTTACAGATGCAAACCGTGAGGCCAGCTGAGCAGGTCGGAATGTCATTTGCTGTGCACCAGGATGTTTCTACAGGGCTGAGGCTTTCCCTGCTTTTGCGACTTCTGTTGGTGCCCACCTCCCCTGCTCCTCTCTGAATCTCTGTCTCCAGACTTTGCCCTTTCTCCGGAGGAGCTGCTGTCATTCCCCAAAGCCACGGTGCTCGGGAACTTTCCCATTTCCTTGTTAAAGGAAAGGGCTCCCTCCCTTTGAGGGCCCTGGGAGCGCCCTGTTGGTGGAGACAGGCGGTTACTGGTGGGGACTAGGGAATGCTGGTGCGCCATAGGTTACGCCTCTTGAGCTCACCGGGCACCTCTACTAAAGAGGATGAGGATGAGAGCCTTGGTCACTGCTGGCATGGGAATGACACATGCATGAGCCCACGCAGAGCCCTCTTCTGAGCCTGGGAGGTTGGCTTGGGCCATTCAAACCTAGGTCTTGGGTGCCTCACACCTGGCTGGCCCTGCCCATGGCACCGCTCAATGGAGTGGACTTGGACGGAGCCCCATTCTGTCTCCTCCATGCAGGGCAGGAGCTGAGGGAGGGCGTGAGTCAATTGTGTCTCCTCGTCTCAGTGCGCTGGCCAATACCTCATGCCACAACCCAGCCACAGAGGGCTCCCAGGCCTTCTTCCTAAACAGGGGGTTGTTAGCTACTTTGCATAATATGGCATGTGCCGAGGGCCCTTCCACAGGAGTGTGAGGTGCCAATGAATGGAGAGGGTCGTAGGGGAATTTCAGGAGATCTTGCCAGGAAAAATCAAGGCAAGAGATGCAATCAAAGTCCCCAGAGATTCTGATGTTTGTGATCCATGGGTCTTTCCTGGTTCCAGACTTCTTTCTTCACAGGAAGGAAAGGCAATCAGCAAGGCGTGTCAACCCAGTCAACCCAGCCTCCATCTATCACGAGTCCATTCCTTTTGGTGTCACTACTCCCACTGTACTGTCCAGGCCACTTGCATCTCTGTTGCCTGACCATGATCACCTCCAAACCATGATTACCTTCCTCCAAGCCATTCATTGAGTTCCTGGAGCATGCAAATACTTCCTACCTCAGGCCCTTTGCACATCCTTCTCTCTTCTCATCTCTGCTGTTTATATGGCTGACTCCTGATCTTGGTTTCAGCCACTCAGAAAGCCCTTCTTGACTATGCCATCACCTTCAACCTAGCACCCTGTTTCTTGCATAGTACTTTGAAATTATTCATGTTTGTAAGCTTATCAGCCAACCCATAGCCTTACCTCTTAAAACTTCAAATCGAGAGACAGTAACAGTCTTTAAACAGACAGTTGCACAAATACATACGTAAACATAAAATTGTAATAAGGAGAAGGAAAGCAAGTGAAGGGTATAATAAAAGATGAAGGCAGGAAGAGGATGTGACTTTGACAGTTAGAGAAAGTGTCTCTGATGAGGGGACATTAAAGACAAGCTCTCAAAGATGTGTAGACATTAGTCAAGGGAAGCATGAAGACTGTTCAGACAGGGGGAATTGTGTGTGCAAAGGTCTTGGGGCAGGAACAATTTTAGAGCATCCTTGGAAAGCAGGTTGGTGCGGAGGAAGCATTTTAGAAGAGAACTGACATGGTGCTAGGGAGGTAGGCAGGAGACAGAGCTTGAATTTATTAAAAATCACCAGCACAACAGTACATTCATTCAGCCCTGTTATGTGTCTGGCCCTGAACTAAGGCTTATAATTCCCCCTTTATTCTTACAACAATGGGTATGATTATTCTTAGGGTACAGATGAAGAAACTGAGTCCCAGAAGATTAAGCTACATGTCTAAAACCCCGTCCCTACAGCCCACAAAAGTTAGGCCTCCACCCGCAACTCCAAAGGCTTCACACATCACAGAGCACTTGATCTTGTCTATGCTGTGCCCCCAAATCTGCCTCAGTGCCCAGGACCACCTGGGGCACAGGGCGGAGCTTGTCCCCAGGCTCCTCTGTGACTCTCTCTGGATAGCACTCTCACCCAGCCATAATACTAACTTTGCTTCACGATATATTTGAACATTCCATCAATTCCATCCTCCCCAGTGCTCGGGAACTTTCCCATTTCCTTGTTAAATAAAAGATGAGAAGCAGATAATGAAATCCAGACGCCCTGGAGGCCTTCGATGTCACCTGCTAATTTTTCTGTTGGCCATTTTCTTCCCCCTTTAAACAAAACAGAAGCGATGACTTGATCGTTGGGAGCAAGAGGACATATTCAAATAGCATCATTATCGGTCGGGCCTCGTTATGTTTTATTCACTCATCTCTCTGGTTACATTCGGGTCTCCGATTCAATATTCCAGCATCCTTGCTGATGATTTTTCAGATACTCTGGAACACTGGAGAGTCTGTGCACGTTCACTCCCTCACTGTCCAACTTAACATCCAGCAGCAGACTTAATAGCAAGTGAAATAGATACACAAGCTTAAATAGCACATCGTTTCTCTTACACGAGAAAGCCAAAGTACAAATAATTTAAGGAGCAAAAGAAAAGATAACAGGAAACAGAAACGTACAGCTTTTGCAAATGGGAAGGGCACCAAGGGATGGAGGAAGAGGGAGGGGAAGGAGGGGACGAGGAAATAAAAGGAATTAAGATGTATTATGTACATGCACCAACTCCTCCCAGGGAATGTAATCACTGTGTGTTGCAAACATGGACCTATAAAAAGGTAAACAATTTAAAAAAATCTGACAGGCCTTAAAAAAGTGTCAGATGTTAATTATAAACAACCTAGGAAGCAAAACTTTTGATGAGTATGAATAGTGCTGCTACGAACATTCGCATGCACATTTTCATGCAGATATGCGTCTCCGCGTCTCTTTTAACTCTCTTGCTCGTTACAATGTGTATTTCATTTTTAGAGCTGGTGCATCAACTGGGCCACAGTGCTGAAGCATAATTATATTTGTTTATTTACCCAACAGCTTTATTAAGGTATAATTTCTGTACCGTAAAGACCACCCATTCTAAGCAGAGTTCAATATATTTTTGGTAAGTTTACAGGGCCGTGCAGTCTCCATCATACTGCAGGTTTAGAAGAGGTCTCTCCTGCCCATTTGCCACGATCCCGCTGAGCTCCTTTTTGTCTCTCTGCTTTTGCAGTGGGGATACTTTTAAACCTATCTCCCAAGCAGAATGGCTCATACCTACGGAGAAGAGGTGGCCCTTTCCGAAGCTCTGTTACGGGAATGTGGGTAGAGGACAGGGCACTTGGGCCAGTGACTTTATCTCTTTGAGCCTCAGTTTCTCCATCTGTGAATGGGGTTGGTTTACAGGATGGGAAATTGGAAGGAGTATAAATAAGCTTTAAGAAACTCAACTTGATACGCTGCAAGGGACAGGAACTCAGGGAACTTGAGAGACTACAGTCACTACTTCACTTTGTCCCAGTAGTTTGCGAGGCAGGTTACACCAGCCCCAATGACAGATGACTACATAAAAGCCCAGAATGGAGAGTGGAGGTGCTGGAAGTGCCTTCTAGACTGGGAGACTCAGGAGCCTGGGATCTCCCTGCCGCCTCCCCAGCTGCCCAAGGTTCCCAGCAAGGATTCTGGAAGGGGAGAGCATGCCTGGTCCATGCCCAGCACCACGCCTTGACTTGCCTGCCAAGATTCAAGTGATTTGCTCTGGCTCAGTCTACAAGGAACCTATTAGGGCTGAGCGCGTGGAGCTGCAGGCCTGGTTCCTAGGAGGCAGTGGTAAAAAAGCAGATGGAAATCCTCGCAGTAGCACAAGGCATCATTCCCAGTTTGCCACCAGCCAGGCCATGCTTAGGGCTGGGGCTGTGTGAACTGAAGTTAGTGGTGGAGGGACTGGGTTAGGGGACAAGGAGTTCTTCTTTAGAGCTTTCTGAAGGAAGTGGTCCTGTCCTGCCAATGCCTTGATTTTAGACTTCCAGAGCTATGACAGGATATGTTTCTGTCATTCAGTGATAATTGGTTACATCAGCCACAGGAAGCAGCACAGCTGGTCAGAAATCTGCGTTCCTCAGAAATATGAATGGGTGACACTGGCAGTGAACTTGGAAATCCTCAAGGCTTTCCTTGTGTCACCTCATGAGATCTTTGATGGCACCATGAGATGGGTTCTACTATTGTTCCCATCCTACAGATGAACAAATCAACATTTTTGAGAAGCTGTTTAAGTTAGTAAAGTTAAGGGAAAAAGTAAATCTGGCATTTGGGTGAAGCTACCTGATTTTCTATGCTTCTTGCCACTCGTGGCTCTTGGCCTTCCAGAACCTTCCAGAGCTTTCCAGGGTGTTCTAGAGCCTTCTAGGGCCTTCCAGAGCCTTCCAGGAGTCCTCTCAACCAGCAGTTTGGGTTGTGATGATAGCTCTGTTGTTCAATTCTCAAAGAGACTAGAGAAGAAAGCTCTGAGTTCAGGAGCCGCTGGATACCCTTGGCTCTGCCCCTTCTGTGCTGGAAACATCTTTCTCTATGTGCCTCCTCGGCAGTGCGTGGGATCCAGTCCTGGGGGCTGCATCTCTTAACTGGAGCCGGTTGATGTGAAAGACTTTTCAGGGCAGCTGCAGCTCAGGAGCTGTCTCTGTCACAGCATGAATATGAATGTCCTCCACCTGAGAATGTGCCGTGAACTTGAGTTCAGCTCATCTTGAAGATTACAGGTCTCTTACTGGAGGCATGCTTGCATCCAATAATGCCCCCAAATGAGGCTAGGCTTTCACCCCAAAGGTGCCCAAATGCTTTCTGTTTATGCCACTGCCTCCCAGATTGAAAGGATGCGTTATTTGGCACCTTTTCTCTAGGGTTTCTTTGTAAAGGAAAAAGGCAGGCTGCTTTTATCCTGTTCTTCTCACACCATTCAGAGCGGGGATAATTTCTATGCTCATGGTCCGTACTCCGTGCAGCTGGAGTTCACAGCCTTCAGATCAGAGAATGACCACCCCAGCAGAGCAGGCCTGGAAGAGACTGATTCGTATTAATTTTCTTGGGCTTCTAATCCTGCTCTTGGGGAGGATTGCCGGTAGCTGTGTGTGTCTGATAAATTCAGCCTCGCTTGGGAGATATGAGTGGTTTTCCGGTGGGCGGTGAAATTGGCCTTCAAGAGCCCCAAGGCGTAGTTTCTTTGCTGTTTTTTATTGTGATCGGGGGCGGGATCAGTATCATGAAGTTTAGGCAAGGTTGTCCCCATTTAGCTTGTAGACTTCCTGGTAGTGAAATGGACTTTGGTGCTGTTTTGTGGTGGATCCCACACCCAGTGCCAGCCCCAGGGCCAGAGGGAGGCAGATTCTGAGGTTGTAGATTTGACCCCACCCCTGACTCTAGACCCTGTGCCCTTCTCTCCCTGACCATGGCTGCATTCATTCTTCTTCTGTTCCCCTTCATTTCTCGAGTGTGTGTTTCCTAAGGGAATTGATAAAGTTTGAGTTTGGAAAGAGTGAGAAGGAGCCAAGTTCACTGCCGGGAAGCTGTCCTTCCTCACGGATCCTGCCCCTGCTCTCCTGGGGAGCTGGCTGGCTTCCCTTCTAAGCAGTTTTCCAGCTCTGAACAGAGAATTGCCCCAAATGTGCAATAACAAAGCTCGTTTGAAGCTGAGTACCCCGTTAGCTAGAGAGGGGCCTGAAGACCAGCCATGGGGTGCAGGCCTTTGGTTCCAGCTGTTCACTGAATTTCTGCCTTTTTGCAGGTGATCGAAGCTTCTGGCATGCTGTCTGGGAACATTCTGGGTTGGCGGGAGAAGGAGGCACTGATACGACAGGAGGATGGATCCTAAGCAGGGAAGTTAGCTCTGCCTGCAGTGCAGAGTCTAGAAGTCCAGAACTCCAGAAGCCCTGATTTGACCCTAATGATAAGCACTGGAAATTGTTTCTGAAAACTGTGATGTGGTTCATGGGAACATAAGTCAGGCTGAATTGCTTTCTGAGTCTAGGAATCGTTTCCCCTTTTGTTTCCCTTTTTAGCTGGATGGGTCTGTTTGATGTCCAGTTAGAGATCTTATTTTCGAGTTTCACTAAATTGCACCTTCTTATCTTCATAGCTGTTGAAATATAAAATATGCCAGGTCCTGTTGAGTAGCTCTTGGAATAGGAGTGGAGAAGTCAGATGTGACCCCACCCTCTTGGAACAGTTCTGATGAGGGACACAATGGACTCCGATACCTTTGTGATAGGAAGTGGCAGAGGCTACCAAACAGGGGTGCTTGGTGCTGGGAATGTCTGTAATGGGATATCACATTTGGCCAGGGATGTTAGAGAGGACTTTCTGAGAGCAATGATGATTGAACTGAAACCTGAAGGTGTGGAAGAAGTGAACTGGGGGCTGACACAGCACGTGCAAAGGTCCTGTGGTGGGCAGGAGAACATGTTGTATTTGAGTGACTGAGAAGGATGATATGGCCAAGGAGGGAGAACAAGTAAAGATACTGGATCACAGAGAGAGTGTGGAGGCTGCATGAGTTTCTGGGAGCTGCTGTAACAAATTATCTCACACGGAATTCTGGAGGCCAGAAGTCTGAACAAGGTGTCAGCTGGGGTTCATTCCCTTCAAAAGCTTTGGGGAGTTTTGTCATTTGCCTCATCTGGCTTCTGGTGGCTCTGGATGTTCCTTGGCATGTGCCCAAGTCACTGCCATCCGTGCCTCCGACTTCCTATGGGCTCCCCTCTTCTGTCCGTGTCAAATCTCCCTCCTCCTTTCCTTTATGCTAGGCAAGCGCTCTGCCACTGAGCTCCACCCACAGCCCAAAAGTTTCTTCTGTTCTTGAGTAGCCAGAGGGTTGGTGATCAGGCAGATCCTCCTAAGAGAGGAGATGCTGGCAGCTCACCCTGGGGCTGTGGCGAGGGAGACGGCTAAGAAGATGAAATCGAGAAAGACTTAGGAAAGAGAAATGGATGTTCCTTTTTATCAGCTAGAATCATTTATTCAGTATTGCCTGGCTCGGCATTGAGACTTGTACAAAAACCTGTTAAGGGGACATCTCGGCAGTTTGAATGAGCTGTTCTCACTTATCGGAGAGATGCCAACATTTGCTGCCACACTGACGATTTCCCTCATTACACGGCTTTCTTGCAAATAAATGTTTTCTTCAGTGTGGTTAATAGCGCCGTCACCTACTTAAGTATACGTGGCGGCAGGAAGGCAATTATAACACAGGCAGACTGCGTATATCTCCAGAGCATCGATACAGCATCATTATTTTTCGGTGACATTAATTTTTTTCATAACTACCAGGCCTGCTCTGTGCAAGAAAAATAAATAAGAAAGGCAATTTGGTCCCCACTGTTGGTTGCATTTAATTTGCATCTCATTAAAAACCTCCCTCTGCTGAGATGCTAAGGTCAGATCATGGCTTGACGGTAAAGTAGTAGGTGCACAATGACCATCACTGTGTCATGGAGTGAGAGGCGAGACAGAACAGAGGTAATGAGGCAGAAGGTCAAGTTCCTGGGCTCTGGGGTCTGATATCCTGTGGCCGTCATCACCCTGCAGCCCTCTGGCTTTGGGTAAGTTACCTGCCCATTTTGTACCCCATATGCAAGATGGGGAGAATAATCCTACCAACTTTATTAGGCCATTGAGACAATTAGGTGAGATGACACATGGATAAGACTCAGTAAAAAAATAAAAAGGGTACTGATAACTATCACTGACACTGTATCTAGTGCTGGGGCATCCACTCATTCACAGGTGTTTGTTGAATGCCCACCATGTGCTGTGTACTATGTTACCTGCTGGCCAAAGGGAGAACAGAACATTCAGAGTCCTTGTCCCCAGGTAGCTTGGCCAGAGGAGATAGACAGTGGGTCCATAAGACACTAAACACAAGTGTCCCTTGGAATCCTTTAGGGATGGGTTCCAGGACCCCTGGGAGATTACAATAGCTGTAAATGCTCTAGTTCCATAAAAAAGAGCATGGTATTTGCATATAAACTACCCAAATCCTCCGGTATGCTTCGGTACAGTGCTGTACACTTAACTTATAATACCTAGTTTGACGTAAATGCTATGTAAATAGTTGTGGTACTATATTGTTTAGGAAATAATGATAAGAAAAATGTCTGTATGTTCGGTACAGATGCAATTTTTGAGAATACTTTTGATCTGTGAATAGTTAAACCCATGGGTGTAGAATCTGGAGACATAGAGGGCCGACTACATATATAAGGTGCGGTTGTAAAGATATTCATGAAAGAGGACTTCCAGAAATGCTTCAGAAAGTGTGTTTGAGGCAAGAGGGAATAGTCAGACAGAGAATTCATGATAATGTGTCTCTTACTGTAATAAAATTTTCAGTTGAAGTATTCACTGTCAATTTTGATCACGGCACATATGATGGCTTAAAGAAAACTGGGGCAAGGTCAGAGGTTGAACGTGTTGAGGAGACCTGCAGTTTTACAAGATGAGGGCACACTTAAGCAGAGAACTGAGTAAAGGAGTGGAGTCAGCTATGCCAATTTCTACAAGAAAACTATTTCAGGCCAAAGTAACAGTGTGCTCAAAGGCCTCTGGGGCAGCTCAGGAGACCTGGATAGTTCTAGTCAGGATCCAGGGAGAGGGTAAGCAGACAAGAAGTAACATAATGTCAGGTGTGGTAGGAGAAAAAGAAAGTGTCTGAAGAGCCAGAGCATGGTGTGAAGCCTGCTGGAGGTTTTTAGGGATGGCGATTGTCTCCCTGGGTGTCTTGATATCAGGGCTGTGTATATTTGCTTATTAGGGAGTTGCCCTAGGGTGACCTTTTTTTCCCTTCCAACTTGAGGCTGTGATCTCGGCTGCATGTACTACCCTTAGGTGCAGGCTGAGGTCGCAGAGGAGCTCTGGAGGCAGGTATGTGCACAGAGCTGTGGACGCTGGAGGCTGGAGGTCCAAAGTCAAGGTGTTAGCAGGATTGATCGCTTCCGAGAACTAGAAGAGTCCAGTGTACGCCTGCTGCTGAGCTTCTAGTGGGTTACCAGCTGTCTTTGGCCTGTGGAAGCATCAGTCTGGTCTCTGCCTTCATCTTTACAGAGCATTCTCCCTGTTCTCCTGTGTGTTCGTGTCTAGGTGTTCCCTTTTAATATGGACAGGTGTATCTAATTGGGAGCTCACTGTATTGCAATATGACTGTCTCTAAATTCAATAATCACATCTACTGTGACCTTCCAAAGCAGGCCATGTCCTTGAGGGCTTCAGCATATTTTAGGAAGACACAGTTCAATCCATGGCAAGAGAATTGGACAAAACCTTTTTTTCCTGGCATCTACTATGTACAGAATAATATGCACCCCTAAACAGAGAGCTCTAGGAGTTTTCATCCAATAAACACACCTGCCTAACCAGCTCCCAGATGAAGCGTTGGGGGAAGTTTTAGTCATTCAATGTGTACCTTTCTTTACTATTTCAACATTTTAAGATGGTGTTGACTTGTTTATATGGTAAAACCAAAATAAACTGAAAACTGAATAGCCCCTGGTATTAAGTTTAGGGGTGTCCAAGGACAAAGAGCTGGCCAGCCCCCCTCCCCCACCGAGCCAATATGGAGTCCTTCATCTGGAGCAGAGGGAAGCAGCTTTGCTGGTTGTCCGTACTGCATGCTTTTTAAGAAAGCGTCTTGTAAAAATGATAAAAGGTGCATGAAGATTTTGATCAGCTCAGTTGTTTGGATGCCTGGGGCAGCTGGAATCCCCTATTTGTTCTGCTGTGGTACAAAGTGTGTCACTTTCTGTGTGTGCCAGGAAATACAAAAGGTGAAAGAGCTTAGTGTGACATGTACCATCTTGGAAAATGCTCCTGGCAGCCGGGGGTTTGGGGGAGGGAGGTGTTACTGTTAATCCCATTTTATAGCTGTGGAGACTGAGGCCCTGGGAGATGACTTCCTGGGTTCAGTGTCTTAGGTGTTTTCTGGATATCAAGGCTTGGCAAGGGGGTGTCGCAGATGTCCCTGGGTGCTTGGGGGAATCACTCATTAGTTGGTATTATAGCTAATCCTAGGGCAGATTGGTGCTAAGAGAGTCCCTTGGGGGAATGGAACCATCTAACCCAATCCAATCCCTTTACAAGTGAGATTAAGCAGACTTGCTAAAATATCTCAGCTTGTCAGCTGCAGAGCTCCGTCTTGAATCCCTTTCCAAGTCCCCGGCTCATGCTCTGCAGGACTTTGAGAGACCAGCTCCCACAGGGCTAGGATGTAGGTCATCTTTTCTTGCAGAGGAGAAATACAAGGTTCATCTGCCTCCACATCCAGTTTTTCTTGCTGTCCACCGCAGAACTTAGCTGTCAGGACAGTTTAGGTTATCTCAGGACAATACGGCTGCAGTCGCTTCTGAAAATGTGTCCAGTCTGTGCTTCTGAGAAATGAATCCTGTTCACACGTGGGGTTCACCATCCACTGATTTGCTTATGACCCAGGTAACGTGTTGATCTGGGGTGGAGCAGGACCTCCAGGAAACCTGAGCAGGGCCCAGTGGCCTCCCTGGGGTGGCAGGTGGCAGGTGGCTGATGCCATATACTTCAGTGGGCCCGAGTTTTACAGCTCCTTGGCTAACGGTCATAAACTTGGCATTTGCTTTTGGTACTTGGGGAGCCCTGAACCTCTAATTAAATTGCATCTGAGCAGGTGCAGAATGCGTGGATAGAGAAGATATTAAGCAGCTGCAGGGAAGGTGGAGGGGGACCAGGGTCTCTTTCTGTGCCAGCTGTCGGCTTTCACTTGCACAAGTTTGGCCTCCTTTGCCCAAGGGTTCACCCC